>OZ023144.1:22372703-22411096 GCA_963675895.2 Styela plicata | reverse complement strand
TGGTAAAGCGTTGTCAGGTTAAATTGCTTCGCACACCAATTAAATCAAAGTCGAAGCTGCTGTGACCAGGATTCGAACCTGGGTTATCACGGCCACAACGTGAGGTACTAACCACTATACGATCACAGCTTAGATAGCAGAGGATGGTTTCGATCTATCGACCTCTGAGTTATGAGTCCCGCACGCTTCCGCTGCGCCACTCTTCTGGACAAACTGAATGTTTTATTTGAGACATTTGACACAAAAAAACCAAAGAGGGTTCGTGCAAAAGCGTTGTCAGGTTAAATTGCTTCCCAAACCAAAAAAATGAAAGTAGAAGTTGCTGTGACCAGGATTCGAAACTAGATTATCATGGGCATATAGTGAGGTACTAACCACTATACGATCACAGCTTTGGTAGCAGAAGATTGTTTCTATCCATCTACCTCTGGATTATGAGCCCAGCACGCATCCGCTGCGCCACTCAGCTAGACAAGCTGAGTATTTTATTTGAGACATTTGAGACGGCAAAAACAAAGTGGGTCAGTGCGAAAGCGTTGTCAGGTTAAATTGCTTTGCACACCAACTAAATGAAAGACAAAGTTGCTGTGACCAGGATTCGAACCTGGGTTATCACGGCCACAACGTGGGGTACTAACCACTATACGATCACAGCTTAGGTAGCAGAGGATGGTTTCGATCCATCGACCTCTGGGTTATGAGCCCAGCACGCTCCCGCTGCGCCACTCTGCTGGACAAACTGAATGTTTTATTTGAGACATTTGACACGAAAAAAGCAAAGAGGATTAGTGCGAAAGCGTTGTCAGGTATAATTGGTTTCCAACCCAACTAAATGAAAGACAAAGTTGCTGTGACCAGGATCCGAACCTGGGTTATCACGGCCACAACATGAGGTTACTAACCACTATACGATCACAGCTTAGGTAGCAGAGGATGGTTTCGATCCATCGACCTCTGGGTTATGAGCCCAGCACGCTTCCGCTGCGCCACTCTGCTGGACAAACTGAATGTTTTTATTTGAGACATTTGACACGAAAAAAAGCAAAGAGGATTAGTGCGAAAGCGTTGTCAGGTAAAATTGGTTTCCAACCCAAACTAAATGAAAGACAAAGTTGCTGTGACCAGGATTCGAACCTGGGTTATCACGGCCACAACGTGAGGTACTAACCACTATGCGAACACAGCTTTGGTAGCAGAGGAAGGTTTCGATCCATCGACCCCTAGGTTGTGAGCCCAGCACGCTTCCGCTGCGCCACTCTGCTGGACAAACTGAATGTTTTTTTTGAGACATTTGACACGACAAAAGCAAAGAGGGTTAGTGCGAAAAGCGTTGTCAGGTTAAAATTGGTTTCCACACCAACTAAATGAAAAAGACAAAGTTGCTGTGACCAGGATTCGAACCTGGGTTATCACGGCCACAACGTGAGGTACTAACCACTATACGATCACAGCTTAGGTAGCAGAGGATGGTTTCGATCCATCGACCTCTGGGTTATGAGCCCAGCACGCTTCCGCTGCGCCACTCTGCTAGACAAACTGAACGTTTTTTTTGTGACATTTGACACGACAAAAGCAAAGAGGGTTAGTTTGAAAGCGTTGTCAGGTTAAATTGCTTCGCTCACCAACTAAATGAAAGTCGAAGTTGCTGTGACCAGGATTCGAACCTGGGTTATCACAGCCACAACCACTATACGATCACAGCTTAGGTAGCAGAGGATGGTTTCGATCCATCGACCTCTGGGTTATGAGCCCAGCACGCTTCCGCTGCGCCACTCTGCTGGACAAACTGAATGTTTTATTTGAGACATTTGACACGACAAAAGCAAAGAGGGTTCGTGCGAAAAGCGTTGTCAGGTTAAATTGGTTTCCAACAACCAAACTAAATGAAAGACAAAAGTTGCTGTGACCAGGATTCGAAACTAGATTATCATGGGTTATCACGGCCACAACATGGTGTACTACTAACCACTATACAATCACAGCTTAGGTATCAGAGGATGGTTTCGACCCATCGACTTCTGGGTTATGAGCCCAGCACGCTTCCCCTGCGCCACTCTGCTGGACAAACTGAATGTTTTATTTGAGACATTTGACACGACAAAAGCAGAGGATTAGTGCGAAAGAGTTGTCAGGTTAAATTGGTTTCCACACCAACTAAATGAAAGACGAAGTTGCTGTGACCAGGATTCGAACCTGGGTTATCACGGCCACAACGTGAGGTACTAACCACTATACGATCACAGCTTAGGTAGCAGAGGATGGTTTCGATCCATCGACCTCTGGGTTATGAGCCCAGCACGCTTCCGCTGCGCCACTCTGCTGGACAAACTGAATGTTTTATTTGAGACATTTGACACGACAAAAGCAAAGAGGATTGGTGCGAAAGCGCGGTCAGGTTAAATTGGTTTCCACACCAACTAAATGAAAGACAAAGTTGCTGTGATCAGGATCCTAACCTGGGTTATCACGGCCACAACGTGAGGTACTAACCACTGTACGATCACAGCTTAGGTAGCCGAGGATGGTTTCGATCCATCGACCTCTGGGTTATGAGCCCAGCACGCTACCGCTGCGCCACTCTGCTGGACAAACTGAATGTTTTATTTGAGACATTTGACACGAAAAAAGCAAAGAGGATTAGTGCGAAAACGTTGTCAGGTAATATTGGTTTCCAACGCAACTAAATGAAAGACAAAGTTGCTGTGACCAAGATTCGAACCTGGGTTATCACGGCCACAACGTGAGGTACTAACCACTATACGATCACAGCTTAGGTGGCAGAGGATGGTTTCGATCCATCGACCTCTGGGTTATGAGCCCAGCACGCTTCCGCTGCGCCACTCTGCTGGACAAACTGAATGTTTTATTTGAGACATTTGACACGAAAAAAGCAAAGAGGATTAGCGCGAAAGCGTTGTCAGGTTAAATTGGTTTCCACACCAACTAAATGAAAGACAAAGTTGCTGTGACCAGGATTCGAACCTGGGTTATCACGGCCACAACGTGAGGTACTAACCACTATACGATCACAGCTTAGGTAGCAGAGGATGGTTTCGATCCATCGACCTCTGGGTTATGAGCCCAGCACGCTTCGGCTGCGCCACTCTGCTGGACAAACTGAATGTTTTATTTGAGACATTTGACACACAAAAAAGCAAAGAGGGTTCGTGCAAAAGCGTTGTCAGGTTAAATTTGCTTTCCAAACCAAAAAAATGAAAGTACAAAGTTGCTGTGACCAGGATTCGAAACCTGGGTTATCATGGCCACAAAGTGAGGTACTAACCACTATACGATCACAGCTTTGGTAGCAGAGGATTGGTTTCGATCCATCGACCTCTGGATTATGAGCCCAGCACGCTTCCGCTGCGCCACTCTGCTGGACAAACTGAATGTTTTATTTGAGACATTTGACACGACAAAAAACAAAGAGGGTTAGTGCGAAAGCGTTGTCAGGTTAATTGCTTTCCAATAAATGAAAGTTATTGCTGTGACCAGGATTCGAACATCACGGCCACAACGTGAGGTACTAACCACTATACGATCACAGCTTAGGTAGCAGAGGATGGTTTCGATCCATCGACCTCTGGGTTATGAGCCCAGCACGCTTCCGCTGCGCCACTCTGCTGGACAAACTGAATGTTTTATTTGAGACATTTGACACGAAAAAAGCAAAGCGGGTTAGTGCGAAAGCGTTGTCAGGTTAAATTGCTTTCGCACACCAACTAAATCAAAGACAAAGTTGCTGTGACCAGGATTCGAACCTGGGTTATCACGGCCACAACGTGAGTACTAAACACTATACGATCACAGCTTAGGTAGCAGAGGATGGTTTCGATCCATCGACCTCTGGGTTATGAGCCCAGCACGCTTCCGCTGCGCCACTCTTGCTGGACAAAACTGAAATGTTTTATTTGAGACATTTGACACGAAAAAAAGCAAAGAGGGTTAGTGCGAAAGCGTTGTCAGGTTAAATTGCTTTGCACACCAACTAAATGAAAGACAAAGTTGCCGTGACCAGGATTCGAACCTGGGTTATCACGGCCACAACGTGAGGTACTAACCACTATACGATCACAGCTTAGGTAGCAGAGGATGGTTTCGATCCATCGACCTCTGGGTTATGAGCCCAGCACGCTTCCGCTGCGCCACTCTGCTGGACAAGCTGAATGTTTTATTTGAGACATTTGACACGACAAAAGCAAAGAGGGTTCGTGCGAAAACGTTGTCAGGTAAAATAGGTTTATCAAGGCCACAAACGGCGTGAGGTACTAACCACCATACGATCACAGCTTAGGTAGCAGAGGATGGTTTCGATCCATCGACTTCTGGGTTTTGAGTCCATCACGCTTCCGCTGCGCCACTCTGCTAGTCAAGCTGACTATTTTGTTTGAGACATTTGACACGGCAAAAGCAAAAGGGGGTTAGTCGTAAAGCGTTGTCAGGTTAAATTGCTTCGCACACCAACTAAATCAAAGTCGAAGCTGCTGTGACCAGGATTCGAACCTGGGTTATCACGGATACGATCCATCGACCTCTGGGTTATGATGCGAAGCACGCTTCCGCTGCGCCACTCTGCTGGACAAACTGAACGTTTTATTTGAGACATTTGACAGGAAAAAAGCAAAGAGGATTAGTGCGACAGCGTTGTCAGGTTAAATTGGTTTCCAACCCAACTAAATGAAAGACAAAGTCGCTGTGATCAGGATTCGAACCTGGGTTATCATGGTCACAACGTGGGGTACTCACCACTATACGATCACAGCTTAGGTAGCAGAGGACACGCTTCCGCTGCGCCACTCTGCTGGACAAACTGAATGTTTTATTTGAGACATTTGACACAAAAAAACCAAAGAGGGTTCGTGCAAAAGCGTTGTCAGGTTAAATTGCTTCCCAAACCAAAACGATGAAAGTAGAAGTTGCTGTGACCAGGATTCGAAACTAGATTATCATGGCCATAAAGTGAGGAGCTATCCACTATACGATCACAGCTTTGGTAGCAGAAAATTGTTTCAATCCGTCTACCTCTGGATTATGAGCCCAGCACGCATCCGCTGCGCCACTCAGCTGGACAAACTGAATGTTTTTATTTGAGACATTTGAGACGACAAAAAAGCAAAGAGGGTTAGTGCGAAAGCGTTGTCAGGTTAAATTGGTTTATTAAACTAAATGAAAGACAAAGTTGCTGCTGTGACCAGGATTCGAACCTAATCACGGCCACAACTATACGATCTAACCACTATACGATCACAGCTTAGGTAGAGGATGGTTTCGATCCATCGACCTCTGGGTTATGAGCCCAGCACGCTTCCGCTGCGCCACTCTGCTGGACAAACTGAATGTTTTATTTGAGACATTTGACACGAAAAAAGCAAAGAGGGTTAGTGCGAAAGCGTTGTCAGGTTAAATTGGTTTCCACCCAACTAAATGAAAGACAAAGTTGCTGTGTGACCAGGATTCGAACCTGGGTTATCACGGCCACAACGTGAGGTACTAAACAGTATACGATCACAGCTTAGGTAGCAGAGGATGGTTTCGATCCATCGACCTCTGGGTTATGAGCCCAGCACGCTTCCGCTGCGCCACTGTGCTGGAAAAACTGACTGTTTTATTTGAGACATTTGACACGAAAAAAGCAAAGAGGATTAGTGCGAAAGCGTTGTCAGGTAAAATTGGTTTCCAACCCAACTAAATGAAAGACAAAGTTGCTGTGACCAGGATCCGAACCTGGGTTATCACGGCCACAAAGTGAGGTACTAACCACTATACGATCACAGCTTAGGTAGCAGAGGATGGTTTCGATCCATCGACCTCTGGGTTATGAGCCCAGCACGCTTCCGCTGCGCCACTCTGCTGGACAAACTGAATGAATGTTTTATTTGAGACATTTGACACGAAAAAAGCAAAGAGGATTAGCGCGAAAGCGTTGTCAGGTAAAATTGGTTTCCAACCCAACTAAATGAAAGACAAAGTTGCTGTGACCAGGATTCGAACTTGGGTTATCACGGCCACAACGTGCGGTACTAACCACTTCACGATCACAGCTTAGGTAGCAGAGGATGGTTTCGATCCATCGACCTCTGGGTTATGAGCCCAGCACGCTTCCCTGCTGCGCCACTCTGCTGGACAAACTGAATGTTTTATTTGAGACATTTGACACGACAAAAGCAAAGAGGATTAGTGCGAAAGCGTTGTCAGGTTGTTGGTTTCAGGTTAAATTGGTTGCTGTGACCAGGATTCAAACCTGGGTTATCAAAAACACAACGTGCTGTGAACCACTATTCGATCACCTGCTTAGGTAGCAGAGGATGGTTTCGATCCATCGACCTCTGGTTATGAGTCCATCACGCTTCCGCTGCGCCACTCTGCTTTACAAACTGAATGTTTTATTTGAGACATTTGACACGACAAAAGCAAATAGGGTTCGTGCGAAAGCGTTGTCAGGTTAAATTGGTTTCAACACCAACTAAATGAAAGACGAAGTTGCTGTGACCAGGATTCGAACCTGGGTTATCACGGCCACAAACGTGAGGTACTAACCACTAGACGATCACAGCTTAGGTAGCAGAGGATGGTTTCGATCCATCGACCTCTGGGTTATGAGCCCAGCACGCTTCCGCTGCGCCACTCTGCTGGACAAACTGAATGTTTTATTTGAGACATTTGACACGAAAAAAGCAAAGAGGGTTAGTGCGAAAGCGTTGTCAGGTAAAATTGGTTTCCAACCAACTAAATGAAAGACAAAGTTGCTGTGACCAGGATTCGAACCTCGGTTATCACGGCCACAACAAGAGGAACTAACCACTATACGATCACAGACTATACGTCGCAGAGGATGCTTTCGATCCATCGACCTCTGGGTTATGAGCCCAGCACGCTTCCGTTGCGCCACTCTGCTAGAGAAGGCGAGTGTTTTATTTGAGACATTTGACTCGACAAAAGCAAAGAGGGTTAGTGCGAAAGCGTTGTCAGGTTAAATTGGTTTCCAACCCAACTAAATGAAAGACAAAGTTGCTGTGACCAGGATTCGAACCTGGGTTATCACGGCCACAACGTGAGGTACTAACCACTATACGATCACAGCTTAGGTAGCAGAGGATGGTTTCGATCCATCGACCTCTGGGTTATGAGCCCAGCACGCTTCCGCTGCGCCACTCTGCTGGACAAACTGAATGTTTTATTTGAGACATTTGACACGAAAAAAGCAAAGAGGGTTAGTGTGAAAGCGTTGTCAGGTTAAATTGCTTTCCAACCCAAAAAAATGAAAGTACAAGTTGCTGTGACCAGGATTCGAACCTGGGTTATCACGGCCACAACGTGAGGTACTAACCACTATACGATCACAGCTTAGGTAGCAGAGGATGGTTTCGATCCATCGACCTCTGGGTTATGAGCCCAGCACGCTTCCGCTGCGCCACTCTGCTGGACAAACTGAATGTTTTATTTGAGACATTTGACACGAAAAAAGCAAAGAGGGTTAGTGCGAAAGCGTTGTCAGGTTAAATTGGTTTCCAAGGCAACAAATGAAAGACAAAGTTGCTGTGACCAGGATTCGAACCTGGGTTATCACACGGCCACAACGGTAGGTACTAACCACTATACGATCACAGCTTAGGTAGCAGAGGATGGTTTCGATCCATCGACCTCTGGGTTATGAGCCCAGCACGCTTCCGCTGCGCCACTCTGCTGGACAAACTGAATGTTTTATTTGAGACATTTGACACACAAAAGCAAAGCAAAGAGGGTTAGTGCGAAAGCGTTGTCAGGTTAAATTGCTTCGCACACCAACTAAAATGAAAGACAAAGTTGCTGTGACCAGGATTCGAACCTGGGTTATCACGGCCACAACGTGAGGTACTAACCACTATACGATCACAGCTTAGGTAGCAGAGGATGGTTTCGATCCATCGACCTCTGGGTTATGAGCCCAGCAAGCTTCCGCTGCGCCACTCTGCTGGACAAACTGAATGTTTTATTTGAGACATTTGACACGAAAAAAGCAAAGAGGGTTAGTGCGAAAGCGTTGTCAGGTTAAATTGTTTTGCACACCAACTAAATGAAAGACAAAGTTGCCGTGACCAGGATTCGAACCTGGGTTATCACGGCCACAACGTGAGGTACTAACCACTATACGATCACAGCATAGGTAGCAGAGGATGGTTTCGATCCATCGATCTCTGGGTTATGAGCCCAGCACGCTTCCGCTGCGCCACTCTGCTGGACAAACTGAATGTTTTATTTGAGACATTTGACACGACAAAAGCAAAGAGGGTTCGTGCGAAAACGTTGTCAGGTAAAATAGGTTTATCAAGGCCACAAACGGCGTGAGGATTCGAACTAATCACCATACGATCACATACGATCACAGCTTAGGTAGCAGAGGATGGTTTCGATCCATCGACTTCTGGGTTATGGGTCCATCACGCTTCCGCTGCGCCACTCTGCTAGTCAAGCTGACTATTTTATTTGAGACATTTGACACGGCAAAAGCAAAAGGGGGTTAGTCGTAAAGCGTTGTAAGGTTAAATTGCTTCGCACACCAACTAAATCAAAGTCGAAGCTGCTGTGACCAGGATTTGGAACCTGGGTTATCACGGCCAAAACGTGGGTTACTCACGGATCACAGCTTAGGTAGCAGAGGATGGTTTCGATCCATCGACCTCTGGGTTATGATGCGAAGCACGCTTCCGCTGCGCCACTCTGCTGGACAAACTGAACGTTTTATTTGAGACATTTGACAGGAAAAAAGCAAAGAGGATTAGTGCGACAGCGTTGTCAGGTTAAATTGGTTTCCAACCCAACTAAATGAAAGACAAAGTCGCTGTGATCAGGATTCGAACCTGGGTTATCATGGTCACAACATACTAACCAGTATACGATCACAACTTAGGTAGCAGAGGATGGTTTCGATCCATCGACCTCTGGGTTATGAGCCCAGCACGCTTCCGCTGCGCCACTCTGCTTGACAAACTGAATGTTTTATTTGAGACATTTGACACAAAAAAAACAAAGAGGGTTCGTGCACAAGCGTTGTCAGGTTAAATTGCTTCCCAAACCAAAAAAATGAAAGTAGAAGTTGCTGTGACCAGGATTCGAAACTAGATTATCATGGCCATAAAGTGAGGTACTAACCACTATACGATCACAGCTTTGGTAGCAGAAGATTGTTTCAATCCATCTACCTCTGGATTATGAGCCCAGCACGCATCCGCTGCGCCACTCTGCTGGACAAACTGAATGTTTTATTTGAGACATTTGAGACGACAAAAGCAAAGCGGGTTAGTGGTAAAGCGTTGTCAGGTTAAATAGGTTTATTAAAGTTGGTGACAAAACAGCGTACCTGGGTTATCTAATCACTATACGTACTCACCACTATACGATCACAGCTTAGGTAGCAGAGGATGGTTTCGATCCATCGACCTCTGGGTTATGAGTCCATCACGCTTCCGCTGCGCCACTCTGCTAGACAAACTGAATGTTTTATTTGAGACATTTGACACGAAAAAGCAAAGAGGGTTAGTGCGAAAGCGTTGTCAGGTTAAAATTGCTTCGCACACCAACTAAATGAAAGTCAAAGTTGCTGTGACCAGGATTCGAACCTGGGTTATCACGGCCACAACGTGAGGTACTAAACACTATACGATCACAGCTTAGGTAGCAGAGGATGGTTTCGATCCATCGACCTCTGGGTTATGAGCCCAGCACGCTTCTGCTGCGCCACTCTTGCTGGACAAACTGAATGTTTTATTTGAGACATTTGACACGAAAAAAAAAGCAAAGAGGATTAGTGCGAAAGCGTTGTCAGGTAAAATTGGTTTCCAACCCCAACTAAATGAAAGACAAAGTTGCTGTGACCAGGATTCGAACCTGGGTTATCACGGCCACAACGTGAGGTACTAACCACTATACGATCACAGCTTAGGTAGCAGAGGATGGTTTCGATCCATCGACCTCTGGGTTATGAGCCCAGCACGCTTCCGCTGCGCCACTCTGCTGGACAAACTGAATGTTTTATTTGAGACATTTGACACGAAAAAAAAAAGCAAAGAGGGTTTAGCGCGAAAGCGTTGTCAGGTAAAATTGGTTTCCAACCCAACTAAATGAAAGACAAAAGTTGCTGTGACCAGGATTCGAACCTGGGTTATCACGGCCACAACGTGAGGTACTAACCACTATACGACGATCACAGCTTAGGTAGCAGAGGATGGTTTCGATCCATCGACCTCTGGGTTATGAGCCCAGCACGCTTCCGCTGCGCCACTCTGCTGGACACAATCAAATGTTTTATTTGAGACATTTGACACGAAAAAAGCAAAGAGGATTAGTGCGAAAGCGTTGTCAGGTTAAATTGGTTTCCACACCCAACTAAATGAAAGACAAAGTTGCTGTGACCAGGATTCGAACCTGGGTTATCACGGCCACAACGTGAGGTACTAACCACTATACGATCACAGCTTAGGTAGCAGAGGATGGTTTCGATCCATCGACCTCTGGGTTATGAGCCCAGCACGCTTCCGCTGCGCCACTCTGCTGGACAAACTGAATGTTTTATTTGAGACATTTGACACAAAAAAAGCAAAGAGGGTTCGTGCAAAAGCGTTGTCAGGTTAAATTGCTTCCCAAACCAAAAAAATGAAAGTAGAAGTTGCTGTGACCAGGATTCGAAACTAGATTATCATGGCCATAAAGTGAGGTGCTACCCACTATGCGAACACAGCTTTGTTAGCAGAGGATTGTTTTGATCCATCGACCTCTGGGTTATGAGCCCAGCACGCATCCGCTGCGCCACTCTGCTAGACAAGCTGAATATTTTATTTGAGACATTTGACACGAAAAAAAGCAAAGAGGGTTAGTGCGAAAGCGTTGTCAGGTTAAATTGCTTTGCACACCAACTAAATGAAAGACAAAGTTGCTGTGACCAGGATTCGAACCTGGGTTATCACGGCCACAACGTGAGGTACTAACCACTATACGATCACAGCTTAGGTAGCAGAGGATGGTTTCGATCCATCGACCTCTGGGTTATGAGCCCAGCACGCTTCCGCTGCGCCACTCTGCTGGACAAACTGAATGTTTTATTTGAGACATTTGACACGAAAAAAGCAAAGAGGATTAGTGCGAAAGCGTTGTCAGGTAAAATTGGTTTCCAACCCAACTAAATGAAAGACAAAGTTGCTGTGACCAGGATTCGAACCTGGGTTATCACGGCCACAACGTGAGGTACTGATCACAGCTTAGGTAGCAGAGGATGGTTTCGATCCATCGACCTCTGGGTTATGACGACCTCTGGGTTATGAGCCCAGCACGCTTCCGCTGCGCCAATCTGCTGGACAAACTGAATGTTTTATTTGAGACATTTGACACGACAAAAGCAAAGAGGGATTAGTGCGAAAGCGTTGTCAGGTAAAATTGGTTTCCAACCCAACTAAATGAAAGACAAAGTTGCTGTGACCAGGATTCGAACCTGGGTTATCACGGCCACAACGTGAGGTACTAACCACTATACGATCACAGCTTAGGTAGCAGAGGATGGTTTCGATCCATCGACCTCTGGGTTATGAGCCCAGCACGCTTCCGCTGCGCCACTCTGCTAGATAAATCAATGTTTTATTTGAGACATTTGACATGACAAAAGCAAAGAGGATTAGCGCGAAAGCGTTGTCAGGTAAAATTGGTTTCCACACCAACTAAATGAAAGACAAAGTTGCTGTGACCAGGATTCGAACCTGGGTTGTCACGGCCACAACGTGAGGTACTAACCACTATACGATCACAGCTTAGGTAGCAGAGGATGGTTTCGATCCATCGACCTCTGGGTTATGAGCCCAGCACGCTTCCGCTGCGCCAAGCTGGAGTAATTTTTATTTGAGACATTTGACACGGCAAAAGCAAAGAGGGTTAGTGGTAAAGCGTTGTCAGGTTAAATTGCATCGCACACCAATTAAATCGAAGTCGAAGCTCCTGTGACCAGGACTCGAACCTGGGTTATCACGGCCAAAACGTGAGGTACTAACCACTATACGATCACAGCTTAGGTAGCAGAGGATGGTTTCGATCCATCGACCTCTGGGTTATGAGCCCAGCACGCTTCCGCTGCGCCACTCTGCTGGACAAACTGAATGTTTTATTTGAGACATTTGACACAAAAAAAGCAAAGAGGGTTTCGTGCAAAAGCGTTGTCAGGTTAAATTGCTTCCCAACCAAAAAAATGAAAGTAGAAGTTGCTGTGACCAGGATTCGAAACTGGGTTATCATGGCCATAAACGTGAGGTACTAACCACTATACGATCACAGCTTAGGTAGCAGAGGATGGTTTCGATCCATCGACCTCTGGGTTATGAGCCCAGCACGCTTCCGCTGCGCCACTCTGCTAGACAAGCTGAGTATTTTATTTGAGACATTTGACACGAAAAAAGCAAAGAGGGTTAGTGCGAAAGCGTTGTCAGGTTAAATTGCTTTGCACACCAACTAAATGAAAGACAAAGTTGCTGTGACCAGGATTCGAACCTGGGTTATCACGGCCACAACGTGAGGTACTAACCACTATACGATCACAGCTTAGGTAGCAGAGGATGGTTTCGATCCATCGACCTCTGGGTTATGAGCCCAGCACGCTTCCGCTGCGCCACTCTGCTGGACAAACTGAATGTTTTATTTGAGACATTTGACACGAAAAAAGCAAAGAGGATTAGTGCGAAAGCGTTGTCAGGTAAAATTGGTTTCCAACGCAACTAAATGAAAGACAAAGTTGCTGTGACCAGGATTCGAACCTGGGTTATCACGGCCACAACGTGAGGTACTGATCACAGCTTAGGTAGCAGAGGATGGTTTCGATCCATCGACCTCTGGGTTATGAGCCCAGCACGCTTCCGCTGCGCCACTCTGCTGGACAAACTGAATGTTTTATTTGAGACATTTGACACGAAAAAAGCAAAGAGGATTAGTGCGAAAGCGTTGTCAGGTAAAATTGGTTTCCAACGCAACTAAATGAAAGACAAAGTTGCTGTGACCAGGATTCGAACCTGGGTTATCACGGCCACAACGTGAGGTACTAACCACTATACGATCACAGCTTAGGTAGCAGAGGATGGTTTCGATCCATCGACCTCTGGGTTATGAGCCCAGCACGCTTCCGCTGCGCCACTCTGCTGGACAAAATGAATGTTTTATTTGAGACATTTGACACGAAAAAAGCAAAACGGGTTAGTGGTAAAGCGTTGTCAGGTTAAATTTGGTTTCCAACCCAACTAAATGAAAGACAAAGTTGCTGTGACCAGGATTCGAACCTGGGTTATCACGGCCACAACGTGAGGTACTAACCACTATACGATCACAGCTTAGGTAGCAGAGAGGATGGTTTCGATCCATCGACCTCTGGGTTATGAGCCCAGCACGCTTCCGCTGCGCCACTCTGCTGCTGACAAACTGAATGTTTTATTTGAGACATTTGACACGAAAAAAAGCAAAGAGGGTTAGTGCGAAAGCGTTGTCAGGTTAAATTGCTTTCCAAACCAAAAAAAAATGAAAGACAAAGTTGCTGTGACCAGGATTCGAAACTGGGTTATCACGGCCACAACGTGAGGTACTAAACCACTATACGATCACAGCTTAGGTAGCAGAGGATGGTTTCGATCCATCGACCTCTGGGTTATGAGCCCAGCACGCTTCCGCTGCGCCACTCTGCTGGACAAACTGAATGTTTTATTTGAGACATTTGACACGACAAAAAGCAAAGAGGGTTAGTGCGAAAGCGTTGTCAGGTTAAATTGGTTTATTAACTAAATGAAAGCCACAAACAGCTGTGACCAGGTAACTAATTATCACGGCCACAACGTGAGGGTACTAACCACTATACGATCACAGCTTAGGTAGCAGAGGATGGTTTCGATCCATCGACCTCTGGGTTATGAGTCCATCACGCTTCCGCTGCGCCACTCTGCTAGACAAGCTGAGTATTTTATATGAGACATTTGACACGAAAAAAGCAAAGAGGGTTAGTGGTAAAGCGTTGTCAGGTTAAATTGCTTCGCACACCAACTAAATCACAGGCGAAGCTGCTGTGACAAGGATTCGAACCTGGGTTATCACGGCCACAACGTGAGGTACTAACCACTATACGATCACAGCTTAGGTAGCAGAGGATGGTTTCGATCCATCGACCTCTGGGTTATGAGCCCAGCACGCTTCCGCTGCGCCACTCTGCTGGACAAACTGAATGTTTTATTTGAGACATTTGACACGGCAAAAGCAAAGCGGGTTAGTGGTAAAGCGTTGTCAGGTTAAATTGCTTCGCACACCAACTAAATGAAAGACAAAGTTGCTGTGACCAGGATTCGAACCTGGGTTATCACGGCCACAACGTGAGGTACTAACCACTATACGATCACAGCTTAGGTAGCAGAGGATGGTTTCGATCCATCGACCTCTGGGTTATGAGCCCAGCACGCTTCCGCTGCGCCACTCTGCTGGACAAACTGAATGTTTTATTTGAGACATTTGACACGACAAAAGCAAAGAGGGTTCGTGCGAAAACGTTGTCAGGTAAAATAGGTTTATCAAATGAAAGACAAAGTTGCGTGACCAGCGTGAGGTACTAATCAACCACCATACGATCACAGCTTAGGTAGCAGAGGATGGTTTCGATCCATCGACTTCTGGGTTTTGAGTCCATCACGCTTCCGCTGCGCCACTCTGCTAGGACAAGCTGACTATTTTTTATTTGAGACATTTGACACGGCAAAAGCAAAAGGGGGTTAGTCGTAAAGCGTTGTCAGGTTAAATTGCTTCGCACACCAACTAAATCAAAGTCGAAGTTGCTGTGACCAGGATTCGAACCTGGGTTATCACGGCCACAACGTGACCTGGGTTACTAACACTATACGATCACAGAGGTAGCAGAGGATGGTTTCGATCCATCGACCTCTGATTATGAGCACAGCACGCTTCCGCTGCGCCACTCTGCTGGACAAACTGAACGTTTTATTTGAGACATTTGACAGGAAAAAAGCAAAGAGGATTAGTGCGAAAGCGTTGTCAGGTTAAATTGGTTTCCAACCCAACTAAATGAAAGACAAAGTCGCTGTGATCAGGATTCGAACCTGGGTTATCATGATCCACAACGTGAGGTACTAACCACTATACGATCACAGCTTAGGTAGCAGAGGATGGTTTCGATCCATCGACCTCTGGGTTATGAGCCAAGCACGCTTCCGCTGCGCCACTCTGCTGTACAAACTGAATGTTTTATTTGAGACATTTGACACAAAAAAATCAAAGAGGGTTCGTGCAAAAGCGTTGTCAGGTTAAATTGCTTCCCAAACCAAAAAAATAAAAGTAGAAATTGCTGTGACCAGGATTCGAAACTAGATTATCATGGCCATAAAGTGAGGTGCTACCCACTATACGATCACAGCTTTGGTAGCAGAAGATTGTTTTTCGATCCATCGACCTCTGGATTATGAGCCCAGCACGCATCCGCTGCGCCACTCTGCTGGACAAACTGAATGTTTTATTTGAGACATTTGAGACGACAAAAGCAAAGAGGGTTAGTGCGAAAAGCGTTGTCAGGTTAAATTGGTTTCCAACCAACTAAATGAAAGACAAAGTTGCTGTGACCAGGATTCGAACCTGGGTTATCACGGCCAACGTGAGGTACTAACCACTATACGATCACAGCTTAGGTAGCAGAGGATTGTTTTGATCCATCGACCTCTGGGTTGTGAGCCTATCACGCTTCCGCTGCGCCATTCTGCTAGGCAAGCTGAGTATTTTATTTGAGACATTTGACACGGCAAAAGCAAAGAGGGTTAGTTTGAAAGCGTTGTCAGGTTAAATTGCTTCGCTCATCAACTATATGAAAGTCGAAGTTGCTGTGACCAGGATTCGAACCTGGGTTATCACGGCCACAACATGAGGTACTAAACACTATACGATCACAACTTAGGTAGCAGAGGATAGTTTCGATCCATCGACCTCTGGGTTATGAGCCCAGCACGCTTCTGCTGCGCCACTATGCTGGAAAAAATGACAGTTTTATTTGAGACATTTGACACGAAAAATGAAAAGAGGATTAGTGCGAAAGCGTTGTCAGGTTAAATTGGTTTCCAACCCAACTAAATGAAAGACAAAGTTGCTGCTGTGACCAGGATTCGAACCTGGGTTATCACGGCCACAACGTGAGGTACTAACCACTATACGATCACAGCTTAGGTAGCAGAGGATGGTTTCGATCCATCGACCTCTGGGTTATGAGCCCAGCACGCTTCCGCTGCGCCACTCTGCTGGACAAACTGAATGTTTTATTTGAGACATTTGACACGAAAAAAGCAAAGAGGATTAGCGCGAAAGCGTTGTCAGGTAAAATTGGTTTCCAACCCAACTAAATGAAAGACAAAGTTGCTGTGACCAGGATTCGAACCTGGGTTATCACGGCCACAACGTGAGGTACTAACCACTATACGATCACAGCTTAGGTAGCAGAGGATGGTTTCGATCCATCGACCTCTGGGTTATGAGCCCAGCACGCTTCCGCTGCGCCACTCTGCTGGACAAATCAATGTTTTATTTGAGACATTTGACACGACAAAAGCAAAGAGGATTGGTGCGAAAGCGTTGTCAGGTTAAATTGGTTTCCACACCAACTAAATGAAAGACAAAGTTGCTGTGACCAGGATTCGAACCTGGGTTGTCACGGCCACAACGTGAGGTACTGATCACAGCTTAGGTAGCAGAGGATGGTTTCGATCCATCGACCTCTGGGTTATGAGCCCAGCACGCTTCCGCTGCGCCACTCTGCTAGACAAGCTGAGTATTTTATTTGAGACATTTGACACGACAAAAGCAAAGAGGGTTAGTGCGAAAGCGTTGTCAGGTTAAATTGGTTTCCACACCAACTAAATGAAAGACAAAGTTGCTGTGACCAGGATTCGAACCTGGGTTATCACGGCCACAACGTGAGGTACTAACCACTATACGATCACAGCTTAGGTAGCAGAGGATGGTTTCGATCCATCGACCTCTGGGTTATGAGCCCAGCACGCTTCCGCTGCGCCACTCTGCTGGACAAACTGAATGTTTTATTTGAGACATTTGACACGAAAAAAGCAAAGAGGATTAGTGCGAAAGCGTTGTCAGGTAAAATTGGTTTCCAACCCAACTAAATGAAAGACAAAGTTGCTGTGACCAGGATTCGAACCTGGGTTATCACGGCCACAACGTGAGTTACTAACCACTAGACGATCACAGCTTAGGTAGCAGAGGATGGGTTCGATTCATCGACCTCTGGGTTATGAACCCAGCACGTTCCGCTGCGCCACTTTGCTGGACAAACTGAATGTTTTATTTGAGACATTTGACACGAAAAAAGCAAAGAGGATTAGTGCGAAAGCGTTGTCAGGTTAAATTGGTTTCCAACACAACTAAATGAAAGACAAAGTTGCTGTGACCAGGATTCGAACCTGGGTTATCACGGCCACAACGTGAGGTACTAACCACTATACGATCACAGCTTAGGTAGCAGAGGATGGTTTCGATCCATCGACCTCTGGGTTATGAGCCCAGCACGCTTCCGCTGCGCCACTCTGCTGGACAAACTGAATGTTTTATTTGAGACATTTGACACAAAAAAAAAACAAAGAGGGTTAGTGCGAAAGCGTTGTCAGGTTAAATTGCTTTCCAAACCAAAAAAAAAAAAGTAGAAAGTTGCTGTGACCAGGATTCGAAACCTGGGTTATCACGGCCACAACGTGAGGTACTAACCACTATACGATCACAGCTTAGGTAGCAGAAGATTGTTTCGATCCATCGACCTCTGGGTTATGAGCCCAGCACGCTTCCGCTGCGCCACTCTGCTGGACAAACTGAATGTTTTATTTGAGACATTTGACACGACAAAAGCAAAGCGGGTTTAGTGCGTAAAGCGTTGTCAGGTTAAATAGGTTTATTAACATAAATGAAGGCCAAAAACAGCGTGAGGTACTAATCACTATACGATCACAGCTTAGGTAGCAGAGGATGGTTTCGATCCATCGACCTCTGGGTTATGAGTCCATCACGCTTCCGCTGCGCCACTCTGCTAGACAAGCCGAGTATTTTATTTGAGACATTTGACACGGCAAAAGCAAAGCGGGTTAGGTGCGTAAAGCGTTGTCAGGTTAAATTGCTTCGCACACCAATTAAATCAAAGTCGAAGCTGCTGTGACCAGGATTCGAACCTGGGTTATCACGGCCACAACGTGAGGTACTAACCACTATACGATCACAGCTTAGGTAGCAGAGGATGGTTTCGATCCATCGACCTCTGGGTTATGAGCCCAGCACGCTTCCGCTGCGCCACTCTGCTGGACAAACTGAATGTTTTATTTGAGACATTTGACACGAAAAAAAAAAAAAGAGGGTTAGTGCGAAAGCGTTGTCAGGTTAAATTGCTTCCCACACCAAACTAAATGAAAGACAAAGTTGCTGTGACCAGGATTCGAACCTGGGTTATCACGGCCCCAAAGTGAGGTACTAACCACTATACGATCGCAGCTTAGGTAGCAGAGGATGGTTTCGATACATCGACCTCCGGGTTATGAGCCCAGCACGCTTCCGCTGCGCCACTCTGCTGGACAAACTGAATGTTTTTTATTTTGAGACATTTGACACGACAAAAAGCAAGAGGGTTCGTGCGAAAAGCGTTGTCAGGTTAAATTGTTTGTCAGGTAAAATAGGTTGCTGTGATTCGAACCTGGGTTATCACGGCCACAACGTGAGGTACTAACCACTATACGATCACAGCTTATGTAGCAGAGGATGGTTTCGATCCATCGACCACGCTTCCGCTGCGCCACTCTGCTAGACAAGCTGAGTATTTTATTTGAGACATTTGACACGGCAAAAGCAAAAGGGGGTTAGTGCGTAAAGCGTTGTCAGGTTAAATTGCTTTCACACCAACTAAATCACAGGCGAAGCTGCTGTGACCAGGATTCGAACCTGGGTTATCACGGCCACAACGTGAGGTACTAACCACTATACGATCACAGCTTAGGTAGCAGAGGATGGTTTCGATCCATCGACCTCTGGGTTATGAGCCCAGCACGCTTCCGCTGCGCCACTCTGCTGGACAAACTGAATGTTTTATTTGAGACATTTGACACGAAAAAAAGCAAAGAGGGTTAGTGCGAAAGCGTTGTCAGGTTAAATTGGTTTCCAACCCAACTAAATGAAAGACAAAGTTGCTGTGACCAGGATTCGAACCTGGGTTATCATGGCCACAACGTGAGGTACTAACCACTATACGATCACAGCTTAGGTAGCAGAGGATGGTTTCGATCCATCGACCTCTGGGTTATGAGCCCAGCACGCTTCCGCTGCGCCACTCTGCTGGACAAACTGAATGTTTTATTTGAGACATTTGACACGAAAAAAAAAAGCAAAGAGGGTTAGTGCGAAAAGCGTTGTCAGGTTAAATTGGTTTCCAAACCAACTAAAATGAAAGACAAAGTTGCTGTGACCAGGATTCGAAACCTGGGTTATCACGGCCACAAAGTGAGGTACTAACCACTATACGATCACAGCTTTGGTAGCAGAGGATGGTTTCGATCCATCGACCTCTGGATTATGAGCCCAGCACGCTTCCGCTGCGCCACTCTGCTGGACAAACTTGAATGTTTTATTTGAGACATTTGACACGACAAAAAGCAAAGAGGGTTAGTGCGAAAGCGTTGTCAGGTTAAATAGGTTTATTAACTAATGAAACAAACAGCGTGCTGTGACCAGGATTCGAACCTGGGTTATCACGGCCACAACGTATACTAACCACAACAGCTTAGGTAGCAGAGGATGGTTTCGATCCATCGACCTCTGGGTTATGAGCCCAGCACGCTTCCGCTGCGCCACTCTGCTAGACAAACTGAATGTTTTATTTGAGACATTTGACACGAAAAAAAAAGCAAAGAGGGTTAGTGCGAAAGCGTTGTCAGGTTAAAATTGCTTCGCACACCAATTAAATCAAAGTCAAAGTTGCTGTGACCAGGATTCGAACCTGGGTTATCACGGCCACAACGTGAGGTACTAACCACTATACGATCACAGCTTAGGTAGCAGAGGATGGTTTCGATCCATCGACCTCTGGGTTATGAGCCCAGCACGCTTCCGCTGCGCCACTCTGCTGGACAAAAATGAATGGTTTTATTTGAGACATTTGACACGAAAAAAGCAAAGAGGATTAGTGCGAAAGCGTTGTCAGGTAAAATTGGTTTCCAACCCAAACTAAATGAAAGACAAAGTTGCTGTGACCAGGATTCGAAAACTGGGTTATCACGGCCACAACGTGAGGTACTAACCACTATACGATCACAGCTTAGGTAGCAGAGGATGGTTTCGATCCATCGACCTCTGGGTTATGAGCCCAGCACGCTTCCGCTGCGCCACTCTGCTGGACAAACTGAATGTTTTATTTGAGACATTTGACACGAAAAAAAAAGCAAAGAGGATTAGTGCGAAAAGCGTTGTCAGGTTAAATTGGTTTCCAACCCAACTAAATGAAAGACAAAGTTGCTGTGACCAGGATTCGAACCTGGGTTATCACGGCCACAACGTGAGGTACTAACCACTATACGATCACAGCTTAGGTAGCAGAGGATGGTTTTTCGATCCATCGACCTCTGGGTTATGAGCCCAGCACGCTTCCCGCTGCGCCACTCTGCTGGACAAACTGAATGTTTTATTTGAGACATTTGACACGACAAAAAAAGCAAAGAGGATTAGTGCGAAAGCGTTGTCAGGTTAAATTGGTTTCCAACACCAACTAAATGAAAGACAAAGTTGCTGTGACCAGGATTCGAACTTGGGTTATCACGGCCACAACGTGAGGTACTAACCACTATACGATCACAGCTTAGGTAGCAGAGGATGGTTTCGATCCATCGACCTCTGGGTTATGATGCCCAGCACGCTGCCGCTGCGCCACTCTGCTGGACAAACTGAATGTTTTATTTGAGACATTTGACACAAAAAAACCAAAGAGGGATCGTGCAAAAGCGTTGTCAGGTTAAATTGCTTCCCAAACCAAAACGATGAAAGTAGAAGTTGCTGTGACCAGGATTCGAAACTAGATTATCATGGCCATAAAGTGAGGAGCTATCCACTATACGATCACAGCTTTGGTAGCAGAGGATGGTTTCGATCCATCGACCTCTGGATTATGAGCCCAGCACGCATCCGCTGCGCCACTCAGCTAGACAAGCTGAGTGTTTTATTTGAGACATTTGACACGGCAAAAGCAAAGTGGGATAGTGCGAAAGCGTTGTCAGGTTAAATTGCTTTGCACACCAACTAAATGAAAGACAAAGTTGTTGTGACCAGGATTCGAACCTGGGTTATCACGGCCACAACGTGGGGTACTAACCAAGCTTAGGTAGCAGAGGATGGTTTCGATCCATCGACCTCTGGGTTATGAGCCCAGCACGCTCCCGCTGCGCCACTCTGCTGGACAAACTGAATGTTTTATTTGAGACATTTGACACGAAAAAAGCAAAGAGGATTAGTGCGAAAGCGTTGTCAGGTATAATTGGTTTCCAACCCAACTAAATGAAAGACAAAGTTGCTGTGACCAGGATCCGAACCTGGGTTATCACGGCCACAAAGTAAGGTACTAACCACTATACGATCACAGCTTAGGTAGCAGAGGATGGTTTCGATCCATCGACCTCTGGGTTATGAGCCCAGCACGCTTCCGCTGCGCCACTCTGCTGGACAAACTGAATTTTTATTTGAGACATTTGACACGAAAAAAAAGCAAAGAGGATTAGCGCGAAAGCGTTGTCAGGTAAAATTGGTTTCCAACCCAACTAAATGAAAGACAAAGTTGCTGTGACCAGGATTCGAACCTGGGTTATCACGGCCACAACGTGAGTTACTAACCACTATACGATCACAGCATAGGTAGCAGAGGATGGTTTCGATCCATCGATCTCTGGGTTATGAGCCCAGCACGCTTCCGCTGCGCCACTCAGCTAGACAAGCTGAGTATTTTATTTGAGACATTTGAGACGGCAAAAACAAAGTGGGTCAGTGCGAAAGCGTTGTCAGGTTAAATTGCTTTGCACACCAACTAAATGAAAGACAAAGTTGCCGTGACCAGGATTCGAACCTGGGTTATCACGGCCACAACGTGAGGTACTAACCACTATACGATCACAGCATAGGTAGCAGAGGATGGTTTCGATCCATCGATCTCTGGGTTATGAGCCCAGCACGCTTCCGCTGCGCCACTCTGCTGGACAAACTGAATGTTTTTATTTGAGACATTTGACACGAAAAAAAGCAAAGAGGATTAGCGCGAAAGCGTTGTCAGGTAAAATTGGTTTCCAACCCAACTAAATGAAAGACAAAGTTGCTGTGACCAGGATTCGAACCTGGGTTATCACGGCCACAACGTGAGGTACTAACCACTATACGATCACAGCTTAGGTAGCAGAGGATGGTTTCGATCCATCGACCTCTGGGTTATGAGCCCAGCACGCTTCCGCTGCGCCACTCTGCTGGACAAACTGAATGTTTTATTTGAGACATTTGAGACGAAAAAAACAAAGAGGGTTCGTGCGAAAGCGTTGTCAGGTTAAATTGCTTTCCAACCCAACTAAATGAAAGACAAAGTTGCTGTGACCAGGATTCGAACCTGGGTTATCACGGCCACAACGTGAGGTACTAACCACTATACGATCACAGCTTAGGTAGCAGAGGATGGTTTCGATCCATCGACCTCTGGGTTATGAGCCCAGCACGCTTCCGCTGCGCCACTCTGCTGGACAATCCGAATGTTTTATTTGAGACATTTGACATGACAAAAGCAAAGAGGGTTCGTGCGAAAGCGTTGTCAGGTTAAATAGGCTTATCAAGGCCACAAAAAACGTGAGGTACTAACCACTATACGGTCACTGCTTATGTAGCAGAGGATGGTTTCGATCCATCGATCACGCTTCCGCTGCGCCACTCTGCTAGACAAGCTGAGTATTTTATATGAGACATTTGACACGGCAAAAGCAAGAAGGGTTAGTGATAAAGCGTTGTCAGGTTAAATTGCTTCGCACACCAACTAAATCACAGGCGAAGCTGCTGTGACCAGGATTCGAACCTGGGTTATCACGGCCACAACGTGAGTTACTAACCACTATACGATCACAGCATAGGTAGCAGAGGATGGTTTCGATCCATCGACCTCTGGGTTATGAGCCCAGCACGCTTCCGCTGCGCCACTTTGCTGGAAAAACTGACAGTTTTATTTGAGACATTTGACACGGCAAAAGCAAGAAGGGTTAGTGATAAAGCGTTGTCAGGTTAAATTGCTTTCCACACCCAACTAAATGAAAGACAAAGTTGCTGTGACCAGGATTCGAACCTGGGTTATCATGGCCACAACGTGAGGTACTAACCACTATACGATCACAGCTTACGTGGCAGAGGATGGTTGCGATCCATCGACCTCTGGGTTATGAGCCCAGCACGCTTCCGCTGCGCCACTCTGCTGGACAAGCTGAATGTTTTATTTGAGATATTTGACACGACAAAAGCAAAGAGGGTTCGTGCGAAAACGTTGTCAGGTAAAATAGGTTTATCAAGGCCACAAACGGCGTGAGGTACTAATCACCATACGATCACAGCTTAGGTAGCAGAGGATGGTTTCGATCCATCGACTTCTGGGTTATGAGTCCATCACGCTTCCGCTGCGCCACTCTGCTAGTCAAGCTGACTATTTTATTTGAGACATTTGACACGGCAAAAGCAAAAGGGGGTTAGTCGTAAAGCGTTGTCAGGTTAAATTGCTTCGCACACCAACTAAATCAAAGTCGAAGCTGCTGTGACCAGGATTCGAACCTGGGTTATCACGGATACGATCCATCGACCTCTGGGTTATGATGCGAAGCACGCTTCCGCTGCGCCACTCTGCTGGACAAACTGAACGTTTTATTTGAGACATTTGACAGGAAAAAAGCAAAGAGGATTAGTGCGACAGCGTTGTCAGGTTAAATTGGTTTCCAACCCAACTAAATGAAAGACAAAGTCGCTGTGATCAGGATTCGAACCTGGGTTATCATGGCACAACATACTACTAACCACTATACGATCACAGCTTAGGTAGCAGAGGATGGTTTTCGATCCATCGACCTCTGGGTTATGAGCCCAGCACGCTTCCGCTGCGCCACTCTGCTGGACAAACTGAATGTTTTATTTGAGACATTTGACACAAAAAAAAAAACAAAGAGGGTTAGTGCAAAAGCGTTGTCAGGTTAAATTGCTTCCCAAACCAAAAAAAATGAAAGTAGAAAGTTGCTGTGACCAGGATTCGAAACTGGGTTATCACGGCCACAAAGTGAGGTACTAACCACTATACGATCACAGCTTAGGTAGCAGAGGATGTTTTCGATCCATCGACCTCTGGGTTATGAGCCCAGCACGCTTCCGCTGCGCCACTCTGCTGGACAAACTGAATGTTTTATTTTTGACACATTTGACACGACAAAAGCAAAGCGGGTTAGTGCGAAAAGCGTTGTCAGGTTAAAATTGGTTTATTAAACTAAATGAAAGACGTGAGTGACCAGGATTCGAACTAATCACGGCCACAATACGACTAACACTATACTTCAGGTTAGGTAGCAGAGGATGGTTTCGATCCATCGACCTCTGGGTTATGAGTCCATCACGCTTCGCAGCGCCACTCTGCTAGCCAAGCCGAGTATTTTATTTGAGACATTTGACACGGCAAAAGCAAAGCGGGTTAGTGGTAAAGCGTTGTCAGGTTAAATTGCTTCGCACACCAATTAAATCAAAGTCGATGCTGCTGGGACCAGGATTCGAACCTGGGTTATCACGGTCACAACATGAGGTACTAACCACTATACGATCACAGCTTAGGTAGCAGAGGATGGTTTCGATCCATCGACCTCTGGGTTATGAGCCCAGCACGCTTCCGCTGCGCCACTCTGCTGGACAAACTGAATGTTTTATTTGAGACATTTGACACGAAAAAAACCAAAGAGGGTTAGTGCGAAAAGCGTTGTCAGGTTAAATTGCTTTCCAACCCAACTAAATGAAAGACAAAGTTGCTGTGACCAGGATTCGAACCTGGGTTATCACGGCCACAACGTGAGGTACTAACCACTATACGATCACAGCTTAGGTAGCAGAGGATGGTTTCGATCCATCGACCTCTGGGTTATGAGCCCAGCACGCTTCCGCTGCGCCACTCTGCTGGACAAACTGAATGTTTTATTTGAGACATTTGACACGAAAAAGCAAAGAGGATAAGCGCGAAAGCGTTGTCAGGTAAAATTGGTTTCCAACCCAACTAAATGAAAGACAAAGTTGCTGTGAACAGGATTCGAACTTGGGTTATCACGGCCACAACGTGCGGTACTAACCACTATACGATCACAGCTTAGGTAGCAGAGGATGGTTTCGATCCATCGACCTCTGGGTTATGAGCCCAGCACGCTTCCGCTGCGCCACTCTGCTGGACAAACTGAATGTTTTATTTGAGACATTTGACACGAAAAAGCAAAGAGGGTTAGTGCGAAAGCGTTGTCAGGTTAAATTGGTTTCCACACCAACTAAATGAAAGACAAAGTTGCTGTGACCAGGATTCGAACCTGGGTTATCACGGCCACAACGTGCGGTACTAACCACTTTACGATCACAGCTTAGGTAGCAGAGGATGGTTTCGATCCATCGACCTCTGGGTTATGAGCCCAGCACGCTTCCGCTGCGCCACTCTGCTGGACAAACTGAATGTTTTATTTGAGACATTTGACACGAAAAAAAAGCAAAGAGGGTTAGTGCGAAAGCGTTGTCAGGTTAAATTGGTTTCCCAACCAACCAACTAAATGAAAGACAAAGTTGCTGTGACCAGGATTCGAAACCTGGGTTATCACGGCCACAACGTGAGGTACTAACACACTATACGATCACAGCTTAGGTAGCAGAGGATGGTTTCGATCCATCGACCTCTGGGTTATGAGCCCAGCACGCTTCCGCTGCGCCACTCTGCTGGACAAACTGAATGTTTTATTTGAGACATTTGACACGACAAAAAAAGCAAAGAGGGTTAGTGCGAAAGCGTTGTCAGGTTAAATTGGTTTCCAACCCAACTAAATGAAAGACAAAGTTGCTGTGACCAGGATTCGAACCTGGGTTATCACGGCCACAACGTGAGGTACTAACCACTATACGATCACAGCTTAGGTAGCAGAGGATGGTTTCGATCCATCGACCTCTGGGTTATGAGCCCAGCACGCTTCCGCTGCGCCACTCTGCTGGACAAACTGAATGTTTTATTTGAGACATTTGACACGGAAAAAAGCAAAGAGGATTAGTGCGAAAGCGTTGTCAGGTTAAATTGGTTTCCAACCCAACTAAATGAAAGACAAAGTTGCTGTGACAGGATTCGAACCTGGGTTATCACGGCCACAACAGGTACTAACCACTATACGATCACAGCTTAGGTAGCAGAGGATGGTTTCGATCCATCGACCTCTGGGTTATGAGCCCAGCACGCTTCCGCTGCGCCACTCTGCTGGACAAACTGAATGTTTTATTTGAGACATTTGACACACAAAAAAAAAAAAGAGGGTTCGTGCGAAAAGCGTTGTCAGGTTAAATTGGTTTCCAACCCAACTAAATGAAAGACAAAGTTGCTGTGACCAGGATTCGAACCTGGGTTATCACGGCCACAACGTGAGGTACTAACCACTATACGATCACAGCTTAGGTAGCAGAGGATGGTTTCGATCCATCGACCTCTGGGTTATGAGCCCAGCACGCTTCCGCTGCGCCACTCTGCTGGACAAACTGAATGTTTTATTTGAGACATTTGACATGACAAAAGCAAAGAGGGTTCGTGCGAAAGCGTTGTCAGGTTAAATAGGTTTATCAAGGCCACAAACAGCGTGAGGTACTAACCACTATACGATCACAGCTTAGGTAGCAGAGGATGGTTTCGATCCATCGACCTCTGGGTTATGAGTCCATCACGCTTCCGCTGCGCCACTCTGCTAGACAAGCCGAGTATTTTATATTTGAGACATTTGACACGGCAAAAGCAAAGCGGGTTAGTGGTAAAGCGTTGTCAGGTTAAATTGCTTCGCACACCAATTAAATCAAAGTCGAAGCTGCTGTGACCAGGATTCGAACCTGGGTTATCACGGCCACAACGTGAGTTACTAACCACTATACGATCACAGCTTAGGTAGCAGAGGATGGTTTCGATCCATCGACCTCTGGGTTATGAGCCCAGCACGCTTCCGCTGCGCCACTCTGCTGGACAAAATGAATGTTTTATTTGAGACATTTGACACGAAAAAAGCAAAGAGGATTAGTGCGAAAGCGTTGTCAGGTGAAATTGGTTTCCAACCCAACTAAATGAAAGACAAAGTTGCTGTGACCAGGATTCGAACCTGGGTTATCACGGCCACAACGTGAGGTACTAACCACTATACGATCACAGCTTAGGTAGCAGACGATGGTTTCGATCTATCGACCTCTGATTTATGAGCCCTGCACGCTTCCGCTGCGCCACTCTTCTGGAAAAACTGAATGTTTTATTTGAGACATTTGACACAAAAAAACCAAAGAGGGTTCGTGCAAAAGCGTTGTCAGGTTAAATTGCTTCCCAAACCAAAAGAATGAAAGTAGAAGTTGCTGTGACCAGGATTCGAAACTAGATTATCATGGGCATATTGTGAGGTACTAACCACTATACGATCACAGCTTTGGTAGCAGAAGATTTTTTCTATCCATCTACCTCTGGATTATGAGCCCAGCACGCTTCCGCTGCGCCACTCAGCTAGACAAGCTGAGTATTTTATTTGAGACATTTGAGACGGCAAAAACAAAGTGGGTCAGTGCGAAAGCGTTGTCAGGTTAAATTGCTTTGCACACCAACTAAATGAAAGACAAAGTTGCTGTGACCAGGATTCGAACCTGGGTTATCACGGCCACAACGTGAGGTACTAACCACTATACGATCACAGCTTAGGTAGCAGAGGATGGTTTCGATCCATCGACCTCTGGGTTATGAGCCCAGCACGCTTCCGCTGCGCCACTCTGCTGGACAAACTGAATGTTTTATTTGAGGCATTTGACACGAAAAAAGCAAAGAGGATTAGTGCGAAAGCGTTGTCAGGTAAAATTGGTTTCCAACGCAACTAAATGAAAGACAAAGTTGCTGTGACCAGGATTCGAACCTGGGTTATCACGGCCACAACGTGAGGTACTAACCACTATACGATCACAGCTTAGGTAGCAGACGATGGTTTCGATCTATCGACCTCTGATTTATGAGCCCTGCACGCTTCCGCTGCGCCACTCTTCTGGACAAACTGAATGTTTTATTTGAGACATTTGACACAAAAAAACCAAAGAGGGTTCGTGCAAAAGCGTTGTCAGGTTAAATTGCTTCCCAAACCAAAAGAATGAAAGTAGAAGTTGCTGTGACCAGGATTCGAAACTAGATTATCATGGGCATATTGTGAGGTACTAACCACTATACGATCACAGCTTTGGTAGCAGACGATTGTTTCTATCCATCTACCTCTGGATTATGAGCCCAGCACGCTTCCGCTGCGCCACTCAGCTAGACAAGCTGAGTATTTTATTTGAGACATTTGAGACGGCAAAAACAAAGTGGGTCAGTGCGAAAGCGTTGTCAGGTTAAATTGCTTTGCACACCAACTAAATGAAAGACAAAGTTGCTGTGACCAGGATTCGAACCTGGGTTATCACGGCCACAACGTGAGGTACTAACCACTATACGATCACAGCTTAGGTAGCAGACGATGGTTTCGATCTATCGACCTCTGATTTATGAGCCCTGCACGCTTCCGCTGCGCCACTCTTCTGGAAAAACTGAATGTTTTATTTGAGACATTTGACACAAAAAAACCAAAGAGGGTTCGTGCAAAAGCGTTGTCAGGTTAAATTGCTTCCCCAACCAAAAGAATGAAAGTAGAAGTTGCTGTGACCAGGATTCGAAACTAGATTATCATGGGCATATTGTGAGGTACTAACCACTATACGATCACAGCTTTGGTAGCAGAAGATTTTTTCTATCCATCTACCTCTGGATTATGAGCCCAGCACGCTTCCGCTGCGCCACTCAGCTAGACAAGCTGAGTATTTTATTTGAGACATTTGAGACGGCAAAAACAAAGTGGGTCAGTGCGAAAGCGTTGTCAGGTTAAATTGCTTTGCACACCAACTAAATGAAAGACAAAGTTGCTGTGACCAGGATTCGAACCTGGGGTTATCACGGCCACAACGTGAGGTACTAACCACTATACGTCACAGCTTAGGTAGCAGAGGATGGTTTCGATCCATCGACCTCTGGGTTATGAGCCCAGCACGCTTCCGCTGCGCCACTCTGCTGGACAAACTGAATGTTTTATTTGAGACATTTGACACGAAAAAAAAAGCAAAGAGGGTTAGTGCGAAAGCGTTGTCAGGTAAAATTGGTTTCCAACACCAACTAAATGAAAGACAAAGTTGCTGTGACCAGGATTCGAACCTGGGTTATCACGGCCACAACGTGTGAGTACTAACCACTATACGATCACAGCTTAGGTAGCAGAGGATGGTTTCGATCCATCGACCTCTGGGTTATGAGCCCAGCACGCTTCCGCTGCGCCACTCTGCTGGACAAAATGAATGTTTTTATTTTGAGACATTTGACACGAAAAAAAAAGCAAAGAGGATTAGTGCGAAAGCGTTGTCAGGTTAAATTGGTTTCCAACCCAACTAAATGAAAGACAAAGTTGCTGTGACCAGGATTCGAACCTGGGTTATCACGGCCACAACGTGAGGTACTAACCACTATACGATCACAGCTTAGGTAGCAGAGGATGGTTTCGATCCATCGACCTCTGGGTTATGAGCCCAGCACGCTTCCGCTGCGCCACTCTGCTGGACAAACTGAATGTTTTATTTGAGACATTTGACACGAAAAAAGCAAAGAGGGTTAGTGCGAAAGCGTTGTCAGGTAAAATTGGTTTCCAACCCAAACTAAATGAAAGACAAAGTTGCTGTGACCAGGATTCGAACCTGGGTTATCACGGCCACAACGTGAGGTACTAACCACTATACGATCACAGCTTAGGTAGCAGAGGATGGTTTCGATCCATCGACCTCTGGGTTATGAGCCCAGCACGCTTCCGCTGCGCCACTCTGCTGGACAAAAGCTGAATGTTTTATTTGAGACATTTGACACGAAAAAAAAGCAAAAGAGGGTTAGTGCGAAAGCGTTGTCAGGTTAAAATTGCTTTCCAACCCAACTAAATGAAAGACAAAGTTGCTGTGACCAGGATTCGAACCTGGGTTATCACGGCCACAACGTGAGGTACTAACCACTATACGATCACAGCTTAGGTAGCAGAGGATGGTTTCGATCCATCGACCTCTGGGTTATGAGCCCAGCACGCTTCCGCTGCGCCACTCTGCTGGACAAACTGAATGTTTTATTTGAGACATTTGACACGAAAAAAGCAAAGAGGATTAGTGCGAAAGCGTTGTCAGGTTAAATTGGTTTCCAACCCAACTAAATGAAAGACAAAGTTGCTGTGACCAGGATTCGAACCTGGGTTATCACGGCCACAACGTGAGGTACTAACCACTATACGATCACAGCTTAGGTAGCAGAGGATGGTTTCGATCCATCGACCTCTGGGTTATGAGCCCAGCACGCTTCCGCTGCGCCACTCTGCTGGACAAATCAATGTTTTATTTGAGACATTTGACACGACAAAAGCAAAGAGGATTGGTGCGAAAGCGTTGTCAGGTTAAATTGGTTTCCACACCAACTAAATGAAAGAGAAAGTTGCTGAGACCAGGATTCAAACCGTGAGGTACTAATCACTATACGATCACAGCTTAGGTAGCAGAGGATGGTTTCGATCCATCGACCTCTGGGTTATGAGTCCATCACGCTTCCGCTGCGCCACTCTGCTAGACAAGCCGAGTATTTTATTTGAGACATTTGACACGGCAAAAGCAAAGCGGGTTAGTGGTAAAGCGTTGTCAGGTTAAATTGCTTCGCACACCAATTAAATCAAAGTCGAAGCTGCTGTGACCAGGATTCGAACCTGGGTTATCACGGCCACAACGTGAGGTACTAACCACTATACGATCACAGCTTAGGTAGCAGAGGATGGTTTCGATCTATCGACCTCTGAGTTATGAGCCCTGCACGCTTCCGCTGCGCCACTCTTCTGGACAAACTGAATGTTTTATTTGAGACATTTGACACAAAAAAACCAAAGAGGGTTCGTGCAAAAGCGTTGTCAGGTTAAATTGCTTCCCAAACCAAAAAAATGAAAGTAGAAGTTGCTGTGACCAGGATTCGAAACTAGATTATCATGGCCATAAAGTGAGGTACCACACAATACGATAACACCTCACGTCGCAGAAGGATGGTCGCGATCCATCGACCTCTGGGTAATGAGCCCAGCACGCTTCCGCTGCGCCACTCTGCTTTACAAACTGAATGTTTTATTTAAGACATTTGACACGACAAAAGCAAAGAGGGTTCGTGCGAAAGCGTTGTCAGGTTAAATTGGTTTCAACACCAACTAAATGAAAGACGGAGTTGCTGTGACCAGGATTCGAACCTGGGTTATCACGGCCACAACGTGAGGTACTAACCACTATACGATCACAGCTTAGGTAGCAGAGGATGGTTTCGATCCATCGACCTCTGGGTTATGAGCCCAGCACGCTTCCGCTGCGCCACTCTGCTGGACAAACTGAATGTTTTATTTGAGACATTTGACACGAAAAAAGCAAAGAGGGTTAGTGCGAAAGCGTTGTCAGGTTAAATTGGTTTCCAACCAAACTAAATGAAAGACAAAGTTGCTGTGACCAGGATTCGAACCTGGGTTATCACGGCCACAACGTGAGGTACTAACCACTATACGATCACAGCTTAGGTAGCAGAGGATGGTTTCGATCCATCGACCTCTGGGTTATGAGCCCAGCACGCTTCCGCTGCGCCACTCTGCTGGACAAATCAATGTTTTATTTGAGACATTTGACACGACAAAAAACAAAGAGGGTTCGTGCGAAAGCGTTGTCAGGTTAAATTGGTTTCCACACCAAAAAAATGAAAGACAAAGTTGCTGTGACCAGGATTCGAACCTGGGTTATCACGGTCACGGCCACACTAACCACTATACGAGGTACTAACCATGATCCCATCGACACTCTTCCGCTGCGCCCACTCTGCCGCTAAACAAGCCGAGTATTTTTTTATTTGAGACATTTGACACGGCAAAAGCAAAGCGGGTTAGTGGTAAAGCGTTGTCAGGTTAAATTGCTTCGCACACCAAAGCGGGTCAAAGTCGAAGCTGCTGTGACCAGGATTCGAACCTGGGTTATCACGGCCACAACGTGAGGTACTAACCACTATACGATCACAGCTTAGGTAGCAGAGGATGGTTTCGATCCATCGACCTCTGGGTTATGAGCCCAGCACGCTTCCGCTGCGCCACTCTGCTGGACAAACTGAATGTTTTATTTGAGACATTTGACACAAAAAAAGCAAAGAGGGTTAGTGCGAAAAGCGTTGTCAGGTTAAATTGGTTTCCAACGCAACTAAAATGAAAGACAAAGTTGCTGTGACCAGGATTCGAAACCTGGGTTATCACGGCCACAACGTGAGGTACTAACCACTATACGATCACAGCTTAGGTAGCAGAGGATGGTTTCGATCCATCGACCTCTGGGTTATGAGCCCAGCACGCTTCCGCTGCGCGCCACTCTGCTGGACAAACTGAATGTTTTATTTGAGACATTTGACACGAAAAAAGCAAAGAGGATTAGTGCGAAAGCGTTGTCAGGTAAAATTGGTTTCCAACGCAACTAAATGAAAGACAAAGTTGCTGTGACCAGGATTCGAACCTGGGTTATCACGGCCACAACGTGAGGTACTAACCACTATACGATCACAGCTTAGGTAGCAGAGGATGGTTTCGATCCATCGACCTCTGGGTTATGAGCCCAGCACGCTTCCGCTGCGCCACTCTGCTGGACAAACTGAATGTTTTATTTGAGACATTTTTGACACGAAAAAAAGCAAAGAGGATTTAGTGCGAAAGCGTTGTCAGGTTAAATTTGTTTCCACACCAACTAAATGAAAGACAAAGTTGCTGTGACCAGGATTCGAACCTGGGTTATCACGGCCACAACGTGAGGTACTAACCACTATACGATCACAGCTTAGGTAGCAGAGGATGGTTTCGATCCATCGACCTCTGGGTTATGAGCCCAGCACGCTTCCGCTGCGCCACTCTGCTGGACAAACTGAATGTTTTATTTGAGACATTTGACACGAAAAAAGCAAAGAGGATTAGTGCGAAAGCGTTGTCAGGTTAAAATTGCTTTTCACACCAACTAAATGAAAGTCAAAGTTGCTGTGACCAGGATTCGAACCTGGGTTATCACGGCCACAACGTGAGGACTACTAACCACTATACGATCACAGCTTAGGTAGCAGAGGATGGTTTCGATCCATCGACCTCTGGGTTATGAGCCCAGCACGCTTCCGCTGCGCCACTCTGCTGGACAAACTGAATGTTTTATTTGAGACATTTGACACGACAAAAAAAACAAAGAGGGTTAGTGCGAAAGCGTTGTCAGGTTAAATTGCTTTCCACACCAAACTAAATGAAAGACAAAGTTGCTGTGACCAGGATTCGAACCTGGGTTATCACGGCCACAACGTGAGGTACTAACCACTATACGATCACAGCTTAGGTAGCAGAGGATGGTTTCGATCCATCGACCTCTGGGTTATGAGCCCAGCACGCTTCCGCTGCGCCACTCTGCTGGACAAACTGAATGTTTTATTTGAGACATTTGACACGAAAAAAGCAAAGAGGATTAGCGCGAAAGCGTTGTCAGGTAAAATTGGTTTCCAATCCAACTAAATGAAAGCAAAGTTGCTGTGACCAGGATTCAAACCTGGGTTATCACGGTCACAACATGAGTTACTAAACAGTATACGATCACAACTTAGGTAGCAGAGGATAGTTTCGATCCATCGACCTCTGGGTTATGAGCCCAGCACGCTTCCGCTGCGCCACTCTGCTGGACAAACTGAATGTTTTATTTGAGACATTTGACACGACAAAAGCAAAGAGGGTTCGTGCGAAAACGTTGTCAGGTAAAATAGGTTTATCAAGGCCACAAACGGCGTGAGGTACTAACCACCATACGATCACAGCTTAGGTAGCAGAGGATGGTTTCGATCCATCAACTTCTGGGTTTTGAGTCCATCACGCTTCCGCTGCGCCACTCTGCTAGTCAAGCTGACTATTTTGTTTGAGACATTTGACACGGCAAAAGCAAAAGGGGGTTAGTCGTAAAGCGTTGTCAGGTTAAATTGCTTCGCACACCAACTAAATCAAAGTCGAAGCTGCTGTGACCAGGATTCGAACCTGGGTTATCACGAATACGATCCATCGACCTCTGGGTTATGATGCGAAGCACGCTTCCGCTGCGCCACTCTGCTGGACAAACTGAACGTTTTATTTGAGACATTTGACAGGAAAAAAGCAAAGAGGATTAGTGCGACAGCGTTGTCAGGTTAAATTGGTTTCCAACCCAACTAAATGAAAGACAAAGTCGCTGTGATCAGGATTCGAACCTGGGTTATCATGGTCACAACGTGGGGTACTCACCACTATACGATCACAGCTTAGGTAGCAGAGGATGGTTTCGATCCATCGACCTCTGGGTTATGAGCCCAGCACGCTTCCGCTGCGCCACTCTGCTTGACAAACTGAATGTTTTATTTGAGACATTTGACACAAAAAAAACAAAGAGGGTTCGTGCAAAAGCGTTGTCAGGTTAAATTGCTTCCCAAACCAAAAAAATGAAAGTAGAAGTTGCTGTGACCAGGATTCGAAATTAGATTATCATGGCCACAAAGTGAGGTACTAACCACTATACGATCACAGCTTTGGTAGCAGAAGATTGTTTCAATCCATCTACCTCTGGATTATGAGCCCAGCACGCATCCGCTGCGCCACTCTGCTTTACAAACTGAATGTTTTATTTGAGACATTTGAGACGACAAAAGCAAAGCGGGTTAGTGGTAAAGCGTTGTCAGGTTAAATAGGTTTATTAAATGAAAGGCCCAGGATTCGAACCTGGGTTACACGGCGTGAGGTACTAATCACTATACAATCACAGATTAAGTAGCAGAGGATGGTTTCGATCCATCGACCTCTGGGTTATGAGCCCAGCACGCTTCCGCTGCGCCACTCTGCTGGACAAACTGAATGTTTTATTTGAGACATTTGACACGAAAAAAGCAAAGAGGATTAGCGCGAAAGCGTTGTCAGGTAAAATTGGTTTCCAACCCAACTAAATGAAAGACAAAGTTGCTGTGACCAGGATTCGAACCTGGGTTATCACGGCCACAACGTGAGGTACTAACCACTATACGATCACAGCTTAGGTAGCAGAGGATGGTTTCGATCCATCGACCTCTGGGTTATGAGCCCAGCACGCTTCCGCTGCGCCACTCTGCTGGACAAACTGAATGTTTTATTTGAGACATTTGACATGACAAAAGCAAAGAGGGTTCGTGCGAAAGCGTTGTCAGGTTAAATAGGTTTCCAACCCAACTAAATGAAAGACAAAGTTGCTGTGACCAGGATTCGAACCTGGGTTATCACGGCCACAACGTGAGGTACTAACCACTATACGATCACAGCTTAGGTAGCAGAGGATGGTTTCGATCCATCGACCTCTGGGTTATGAGCCCAGCACGCTTCCGCTGCGCCACTCTGCTGGACAAACTGAATGTTTTATTTGAGACATTTGACACGAAAAAAAAAGCAAAGAGGATTAGTGCGAAAGCGTTGTCAGGTAAAATTGGTTTCCAACGCAACTAAATGAAAGACAAAGTTGCTGTGACCAGGATTCGAACCTGGGTTATCACGGCCACAACGTGAGGTACTAACCACTATACGATCACAGCTTAGGTAGCAGAGGATGGTTTCGATCCATCGACCTCTGGGTTATGAGCCCAGCACGCTTCCGCTGCGCCACTCTGCTGGACAAACTGAATGTTTTATTTGAGACATTTGACACGAAAAAAGCAAAGAGGATTAGTGCGAAAGCGTTGTCAGGTAAAATTGGTTTCCAACGCAACTAAATGAAAGACAAAGTTGCTGTGACCAGGATTCGAACCTGGGTTATCACGGCCACAACGTGAGGTACTAACCACTATACGATCACAGCTTAGGTAGCAGAGGATGGTTTCGATCCATCGACCTCTGGGTTATGAGACCAGCACGCTTCCGCTGCGCCACTCTGCTGGACAAACTGAATGTTTTATTTGAGACATTTGAGACGACAAAAGCAAAGCGGGTTAGTGGTAAAGCGTTGTCAGGTTCAATAGGTTTATTAAGGCCACAAACAGCGTGAGGTACTAATCACTATACGATCACAGCTTAGGTAGCAGAGGATGGTTTCGATCCATCGACCTCTGGGTTATGAGCCCAGCACGCTTCCGCTGCGCCACTCTGCTGGACAAACTGAATGTTTTATTTGAGACATTTGACACGAAAAAAGCAAAGAGGATTAGTGCGAAAGAGTTGTCAGGTTAAATTGGTTTCCACACCAACTAAATGAAAGACAAAGTTGCTGTGACCAGGATTCGAACCTGGGTTATCACGGCCACAACGTGAGGTACTAACCACTATACGATCACAGCTTAGGTAGCAGAGGATGGTTTCGATCCATCGACCTCTGGGTTATGAGCCCAGCACGCTTCCGCTGCGCCACTCTGCTGGACAATCCGAATGTTTTATTTGAGACATTTGACATGACAAAAGCAAAGCGGGTTAGTGGGAAAAGCGTTGTCAAAATTGCGTTGTCAGGTTAAATAGGTTTATTAAGGCCACAAACAGCGTGAGGTTCTAATCACTATACGATCACAGCTTAGGTAGCAGAGGATGGTTTCCATCCATCGACCTCTGGGTTATGAGTCCATCACGCTTCCGCTGCGCCACTCTGCTAGCCAAGCCGAGTATTTTATTTGAGACATTTGACACGACAAAAGCAAAGCGGGTTAGTGGTAAAGCGTTGTCAGGTTAAATTGCTTCGCACACCAATTAAATCGAAGTCGAAGCTCCTGTGACCAGTATTCGAACCTGGGTTATCACGGCCAAAACGTGAGGTACTAACCACTATACGATCACAGCTTACGTCGCAGAGGATGGTTTCGATCCATCGACCTCTGGGTTATGAGCCCAGCACGCTTCCGCTGCGCCACTCTGCTGGATAAATCAATGTTTTATTTGAGACATTTGACACGACAAAAGCAAAGAGGATTGGTGCGAAAGCGTTGTCAGGTTAAATTGGTTTCCACACCAACTAAATGAAAGACAAAGTTGCTTTGACCAGGATTCGAACCTGGGTTGTCACGGCCACAACGTGAGGTACTAACCATGAGTCCATCACGCTTCCGCTGCGCCACTCTGCTAAAAAAGTCGAGTATTTTATTTGAGACATTTGACACGGCAAAAGCAAAGCGGGTTAGTGGTAAAGCGTTGTCAGGTTAACTTGCTTCGCACACCAATTAAATCAAAGTCGAAGCTGCTGGGACCAGGATTCTAACCTGGGTTATCACGGCCACAACGTGAGGTACTAATCACTATACGATCACAGCTTAGGTAGCAGAGGATGGTTTCGATCTATCGACCTCTGAGTTATGAGCCCTGCACGCTTCCGCTGCGCCACTCTTCTGGACAAACTGAATGTTTTATTTGAGACATTTGACACAAAAAAACCGAATAGGGTTCGTGCAAAAGCGTTGTCAGGTTAAATTGCTTCCCAAACCAAAAAAAATGAAAGTAGAAGTTGCTGTGACCAGGATTCGAAACTAGGTTATCACGGCCACAACGTGAGGTACTAAGGTAGCAGAGGATGGTTTCGATCCATCGACCTCTGGGTTATGAGCCCAGCACGCTTCCGCTGCGCCACTCTCCACTCTGCTGGACAAACTGAATGTTTTATTTGAGACATTTGACACGAAAAAAGCAAAGAGGATTAGCGCGAAAGCGTTGTCAGGTAAAATTGGTTTCCAATCCAACTAAATGAAAGACAAAGTTGCTGTGACCAGGATTCGAACCTGGGTTATCACGGCCACAACGTGAGGTACTAACCACTATACGATCACAGCTTAGGTAGCAGAGGATGGTTTCGATCCATCGACCTCTGGGTTATGAGCCCAGCACGCTTCCGCTGCGCCACTCTGCTGGACAAATCAATGTTTTATTTGAGACATTTGACACGACAAAAGCAAAAAGGATTGGTGCGAAAGCGTTGTCAGGTTAAATTGGTTTCCACACCAACTAAAT
>OZ023144.1:22225507-22370676 GCA_963675895.2 Styela plicata | reverse complement strand
GCAACTTTGTCTTTCATTTAGTTGCGTTGGAAACCAATTTTACCTGACAACGCTTTCGCACTAATCCTCTTTGCTTTTTTCGTGTCAAATGTCTCAAATAAAACTTTCAGTTTGTCCAGCAGAGTGGCGCAGCGGAGGCGTGCTGGGCTCATAACCCAGAGGTCGATGGATCGAAACCATCCTCTGCTACCTAAGCTGTGATCGTGCAGTGGTTAGTACCTCACGTTGTGGCCGTGATAACCCAGGTTCGAGTCCTGGTCACAGGAGCTTCGACTTCGATTCAATTGGTGTGCGAAGCAATTTAACCTGACAACGCTTTACCACTAACCCGCTTTGCTTTTGCCGTGTCAAATGTCTCAAATAAAATACTCGGCTTGGCTAGCAGAGTGGCGCAGCGGAAGCGTGATGGACTCATAACCCAGAGGTCGATGGATCGAAACCATCCTCTGCTACCTAAGCTGTGATCGTATAGTGATTAGTACCTCACGCTGTTTTTGGCCTTGATAAACATATTTAACCTGACAACGCTTTCGCACGAACCCTCTTTGCTTTTGTCATGTCAAATGTCTCAAATAAAACATTCGGATTGTCCAGCAGAGTGGCGCAGCGGAAGCGTGCTGGGCTCATAACCCAGAGGTCGATGGATCGAAACCATCCTCTGCTACCTAAGCTGTGATCGTATAGTGGTCAGTACCTCACGTTGTGGCCGTGATAACCCAGGTTCGAATCCTGGTCACAGCAACTTTGTCTTTCATTTAGTTGCGTTGGAAACCAATTTTACCTGACAACGCTTTCGCACTAATCCTCTTTGCTTTTTTCGTGTCAAATGTCTCAAATAAAACTTTCAGTTTGTCCAGCAGAGTGGCGCAGCGGAAGCGTGCTGGGCTCATAACCCAGAGGTCGATGGATCGAAACCATCCTCTGCTACCTAAGCTGTGATCGTATAGTGGTTAGTACCTCACGTTGTGGCCGTGATAACCCAGGTTCGAATCCTGGTCACAGCAACTTTGTCTTTCATTTAGTTGGGTTGGAAACCAATTTTACCTGACAACGCTTTCGCGCTAATCCTCTTTGCTTTTTTCGTGACAAATGTCTCAAATAAAACATTCAGTTTGTCCAGCAGAGTGGCGCAGCGGAAGCGTGCTTCGCATCATAACCCAGAGGTCGATGGATCGCGACCATTCTCTGCGACGTAAGCTGTGATCGTATAGTGGTTAGTACCTCACGTTTTGGCCGTGATAACCCAGGTTCGAGTCCTGGTCACAGGAGCTTCGACTTCGATTTAATTGGTGTGCGAAGCAATTTAACCTGACAACGCTTTACCACTAACCCGCTTTGCTTTTGCCGTGTCAAATGTCTCAAATAAAATACTCGGCTTGGCTAGCAGAGTGGCGCAGCGGAAGCGTGATGGACTCATAAAACAGAGGTCGATGGATCGAAACCATCCTCTGCTACCTAAGCTGTGATCGTATAGTGATTAGTACCTCACGCTGTTTTTGGCCTTGATAAACATATTTAACCTGACAACGCTTTCGCACGAACCCTCTTTGCTTTTGTCATGTCAAATGTCTCAAATAAAACATTCGGATTGTCCAGCAGAGTGGCGCAGCGGAAGCGTGCTGGGCTCATAACCCAGAGGTCGATGGATCGAAACCATCCTCTGCTACCTAAGCTGTGATCGTATAGTGGTTAGTACCTCAACCTCACTTTGTGGCCGTGATAACTCAGGTTCGAGTCCTGGTCACAGGAGCTTTGACTTCGATTTAATTGGTGTGCGAAGCAATTTAACCTGACAACGCTTTACCACTAACCCGCTTTGCTTTTGCCGTGTCAAATGTCTCAAATAAAATACTCGGCTTGGCTAGCAGAGTAGCGCAGCGGAAGTGTGATGGACTCATAATCCAGAGGTCGATGGATCGAAACCATCCTCTGCTACCTAAGCTGCGATCGTATAGTGATGAGTACCTCACTTTGGGGCCGTGATAACCCAGGTTCGAATCCTGATCACAGCAACTTTGTCTTTCATTTAGTTGGTGTGGAAACCAATTTAACCTGACAACGCTTTCGCACCAATCCTCTTTGCTTTTGTCGTGTCAAATGTCTCAAATAAAACATTGATTTGTCCAGCAGAGTGGCGCAGCGGAAGCGTGCTGGGCTCATAACCCAGAGGTCGATGGATCAAACCATCCTCTGCTACCTAAGCTGCGATCGTATAGTGGTTAGTACCTCACGTTGTGGCCGTGATAACCCAGGTTCGAATCCTGGTCACAGCAACTTTGTCTTTCATTTAGTTGGTGTGCAAAGCAATTTAACCTGAGAAACGCTTTCGCACTAACCCACTTTGCTTTTTTGCCGTGTCAAATGTCTCAAATAAAATACTCAGCTTGTCTAGCTGAGTGGCGCAGCGGAAGCGTGCTGGGCTCATAACCCAGAGGTCGATGGATCGAAACCATCCTCTGCTACCTAAGCTGTGATCATATAGTGGTTAGTACCTCACGTTGTGGCCGTGATAACCCAGGTTCGAATCCTGGTCACAGCAACTTTGTCTTTCATTTAGTTGCGTTGGAAACCAATTTACCTGACAACGCTTTCGCACTAACCCTCTTTGCTTTTTTCGTGTCAAATGTCTCAAATAAAACATTCAGTTTGTCCAGCAGAGTGGCGCAGCGGAAGCGTGCTGGGCTCATAACCCAGAGGTCGATGGATCGAAACCATCCTCTGCTACCTAAGCTGTGATCGTATAGTGGTTAGTACCTCACGTTGTGGCCGTGATAACCCAGGTTCGAATCCTGGTCACAGACAACTTTGTCTTTCATTTAGTTGGTTGGAAAGGCAATTTTACCTGACAACGCTTTCGCACTAATCCCACTTTGCTTTTTTCCGTTTCAAATGTCTCAAATAAAACATTCAGTTTTGTCCAGCAGAGTGGCGCAGCGGAGGCGTGCTGGGCTCATAACCCAGAGGTCGATGGATCGAAACCATCCTCTGCTACCTAAGCTGTGATCGTATAGTGGTTAGTACCTCACGTTGTGGCCGTGATAACCCAGGTTCGAATCCTGGTCACAGCAACTTTGTCTTTCATTTAGTTGGTTGGGAAACCAATTTTACCTGACAACGCTTTTGCGCTAATCCCTCTTTGCTTTTTTCGTGTCAAATGTCTCAAATAAAACATTCATTTTGTCCAGCAGAGTGGCGCAGCGGAAGCGTGCTGGGCTCATAACCCAGAGGTCGATGGATCGAAACCATCCTCTGCTACCTAAGCTGTGATCGTATAGTGGTTAGTACCTCACTTTGGGGCCGTGATAACCCAGGTTCGAATCCTGGGTTCGAATCCTGATCACAGCAACTTTGTCTTTCATTTAGTTGGTGTGGAAACCAATTTAACCTGACCGCGCTTTCGCACCAATCCTCTTTGCTTTTGTCGTGTCAAATGTCTCAAATAAAACATTCGGCTTGTCCAGCAGAGTGGCGCAGCGGAAGCGTGATGGACTCATGGTTAGTACCTCACGTTGTGGCCGTGACAACCCAGGTTCGAGTCCTGGTCACAGCAACTTTGTCTTTCATTTAGTTGGTATGGAAACCAATTTAACCTGACAATGCTTTCGCACCAATCCTCTTTGCTTTTGTCGTGTCAAATGTCTCAAATAAAACGTTGATTTGTCCAGCAGAGTGGCGCAGCGGAAGCGTGCTGGGCTCATAACCCAGAGGTCGATGGATCGAAACCATCCTCTGCTACCTAAGCTGTGATCGTATAGTGGTTAGTACCTCACGTTGTGGCCGTGATAAACCAGGTTCGAATCCTGGTCACAGCAACTTTGTCTTTCATTTAGTTGGGTTGGAAACCAATTTTACCTGACAACGCTTTCGCGCTAATCCTCTTTGCTTTTTTCGTGTCAAATGTCTCAAATAAAACATTCAGTTTGTCCAGCGGAGTGGCGCAGCGGAAGCGTGCTGGGCTCATAACCCAGAGGTCGATGGATCGCAACCATCCTCTGCCACGTAAGCTGTGATCGTATAGTGGTTAGTACCTCACGTTGTGGCCGTGATAACCCAGGTTCGAATCCTGGTCACAGCAGCTTCGCCTGTGATTTAGTTGGTGTGCGAAGCAATTTAACCTGACAACGCTTTATCACTAACCCTTCTTGCTTTTGCCGTGTCAAATGTCTCATATAAAAAACTCAGATTTGTCCAGCAGAGTGGCGCAGCGGAAGCGTGCTGGACTCATAACCCAGAGGTCGATGGATCGAAACCATCCTCTGCTACCTAAGCTGTGATCGTATAGTGGTTAGTACCTCACGTTGTGGCCGCGATAACCCAGGTTCGAATCCTGGTCACAGCAACTTTGTCTTTCATTTAGTTGGGTTGGAAACAAATTTAACCTGACAACGCTTTCGCGCTAATCCTCTTTGCTTTTTTTCGTGTCAAATGTCTCAAATAAAACGTTCAGTTTGTCCAGCAGAGTGGCGCAGCGGAAGCGTGCTGGGCTCATAACCCAGAGGTCGATGGATCGAAACCATCCTCTGATACCTAAGCTGTGATTGTATAGTGGTTGTAGCTGTGATAACCCAGGTTCGAATCCTGGTCACAGCAACTTCGACTTTCATTTAGTTCGTGTTGAAACCAATTTATCCTGACAACGCTTTCGCACGAACCCTCTTTGCTTTTTTCGTGTCAAATGTCTCAAATAAAACATTCAGTTTGTCCAGCAGAGTGGCGCAGCGGAAGCGTGCTGGGCATCATAACCCAGAGGTCGATGGATCGCAACCATCCTCTGCGACGTAAGCTGTGATCGTTTAGTGGCTAGTACCTCACGTTGTGGCCGTGATAACCCAGGTTCGAATCCTGGTCACAGCAGCTTCGACTTTGATTTAATTGGTGTGCGAAGCAATTTAACCTGACAACGCTTTACCACTAACCCGCTTTGCCCTTGCCGTGTCAAATGTCTCAAATAAAATACTCGGCTTGTCTTGCAGAGTGGCGCAGCGGAAGCGTGATGGACTCATAAGCCAGAGGTCGATGGATCGAAACCATCCTCTGCTACCTAAGCTGTGATCGTATAGTGGTTAGTACCTCACGCTGTTTGTGGCATTTATAAACCTATTTAACCTGACAACGCTTTTGCACGAACCCTCTTTGCTTTTGTCGTGTAAAATGTCTCAAATAAAACATGCAGTTCGTCCAGCAGAGTGGCGCAGCGGAAGCGTGCTGGGCTCATAACCCAGAGGTCGATGGATCGAAACCATCCTCTGCTACCTAAGCTGTGATCCTAGTTTAGTACCTCACGTTGTGGCCGTGATAACCCAGGTTCGAATCCTGGTCACAGCAACTTTGTCTTTCATTTAGTTGGTGTGCAAAGCAATTTAACCTGACAACGCTTTCGCCACTAATCCTCTTTGCTTTTTTGCCGTGTCAAATGTCTCAAATAAAACATTCAGCTTGTCCAGCAGAGTGGCGCAGCGGGAGCGTGATGGGCTCATAAGCCAGAGGTCGATGGATCGAAACCATCCTCTCTACCTTAGATTCTCACGCTGTGGCCGTGTAACCCAGGTTCGAATCCTGGTCACAGCAACTTTGTCTTTCATTTAGTTATAAACCAATTTAACCTGACAACGCTTTTGCACGAATCCTCTTTGCTTTTTGTCGTGTCAAATGTCTCAAATAAAACATGCAGTTCGTCCGCAGAGTCGCGCAGCGGAAGCGTGCTGGGCTCATAACCCAGGCGGATGGATCGTGCTACCTAAGCTGTGACTCTGGTTTAGTACCCCACGTTGTGGCCGTGATAACCCAGGTTCGAATCCTGGTCACAACAACTTTGTCTTTCATTTAGTTGGTGTGCAAAGCAATTTAACCTGACAACGCTTTCGCACTATCCCACTTTGCTTTTGCCGTGTCAAATGTCTCAAATAAAATACTCAGCTTGTCTAGCTGAGTGGCGCAGCGGATGCGTGCTGGGCTCATAATCCAGAGGTAGACGGATTGAAACAATTTTCTGCTACCAAAGCTGTGATCGTATAGTGGATAGCTCCTCACTTTATGGCCATGATAATCTAGTTTCGAATCCTGGTCACAGCAACTTCTACTTTCATTTTTTTGGTTTGGGAAGCAATTTAACCTGACAACGCTTTTGCACAAACCCTCTTTGTTTTTTTTTTGTGTCAAATGTCTTAAATAAAACGTTCAGTTTGTCAAGCAGAGTGTCGCAGCGGAAGCGTGCTGGGCTCATAACACAGAGGTCGATGGATCGAAACCATCCTCTGCTACCTAAGTTGTGATCGTATAGTGGTTAGTACCTCACGTTGTGGCTGTGATAACCCAGGTTCGAATCCTGATCACAGCGACTTTTGTCTTTCATTTAGTTGGGTTGGAAACCAATTTTAACCTGACAACGCTTTCGCACTAATCCTCTTTGCTTTTTTTAGTGTCAAATGTCTCAAATAAAACATTCAGTTTGTCCAGCAGAGTGGCGCAGCGGAAGCGTGCTGGGCTCATAACCCAGAGGTCGATGGATCGAAACCATCCTCTGCTACCTAAGCTGTGATCGTATACTGGTTAGTACCTCACGTTGTGGCCGTGATAACCCAGGTTCGAATCCTGTCACAGCAACTTTTGTCTTTCATTTAGTTGGGTTGGAAACCAATTTAACCTGACAACGCTTTCGCACTAATCCTCTTTGCTTTTTTCGTGTCAAATGTCTCAAATAAAACATTCAGCTTGTCTAGCAGAGTGGCGCAGCGGAAGCGTGCTGGGCTCATAACCCAGAGGTCGATGGATCGAAAACCATCTTCTGCTACCTAAGCTGTGATCGTATAGTGGTTAGTACCTCACGTTGTGGCCGTGATAACCCAGGTTCGAATCCTGGTCACAGCAACTTTGTCTTTCATTTAGTTTAGTTGGGTTGGAAACCAATTTTTACCTGACAACGCTTTCGCGCTAATCCTCTTTGCTTTTTTCGTGTCAAATGTATCAAATAAAACATTCAGTTTGTCCAGCAGAGTGGCGCAGCGGAAGCGTGCTGGGCTCATAACCCAGAGGTCGATGGATCGAAACATATCCTCTGCTACCTACCTCACGTTGTGTGATCGTTATCACAGCACGACTTTGATTTAATTGGTTAGAAGCAATTTAACCTGACAACGCTACCACTAACCCGCTTTGTTGTGTACCGTGATAACCCAGGTTTGAATCCTGCCTTCACCTAGCAACTGGTTTGTCTTTCATTTAGTTGGGTTGGAAACCAATTTAACCTGACAACGCTTTCGCACTAATCCTCTTTGCTTTTGTCGTGTCAAATGTCTCAAATAAAACATTGGTTTGTCCAGCAGAGTGGCGCAGCGGAAGCGTGCTGGGCTCATAACCCAGAGGTCGATGGATCGAAACCATCCTCTGCTACCTAAGCTGTGATCGTATAGTGGTTAGTACCTCACGTTGTGGCCGTGATAACCCAGGTTCGAATCCTGGTCACAGCAACTTTGTCTTTCATTTAGTTGGGTTGGAAACCAATTTTACCTGACAACGCTTTCGCGCTAATCCTCTTTGCTTTTTTCGTGTCAAATGTCTCAAATAAAACAGTCAGTTTGTCCAGCAAAGTGGCGCAGCGGAAGCGTGCTGGGCTCATAACCCAGAGGTCGATGGATCGAAACTATCCTCTGCTACCTAAGTTGTGATCGTATACTGTTTAGTAACTCATGTTGTGACCGTGATAACCCAGGTTTGAATCCTGGTCACAGCAACTTTGTCTTTCAATTAGTTGGTGTGGAAACCAATTTAACCTGACAACCCTTTCGCACGAACCCTCTTTGCTTTGGCGTGTCAAATGTCTCAAATAAAACATTCAGTTTGTCCAGCAGAGTGGCGCAGCGGGAGCGTGCTGGGCTCATAACCCAGAGGTCGATGGATCGAAACCATCCTCTGCTACCTAAGCTGTGATCGTATAGTGGTTAGTACCTCACGCTGTGGCCGTGATAACCCAGGTTCGAATCCTGGTCGCAGCAACTTTGTCTTTCATTTAGTTGGGTTGGAAACCAATTTAACCTGACATTCCTTTCGCACGAACCCTCTTTGCTTTTGTCGTGTCAAATGTCTCAAATAAAACCTCCAGCTTGTCCAGCAGAGTGGCGCAGCGGAAGCGTGCTTCGCATCTTAACCCAGAGGTCGATGGATCGCAACCATCCTCTGCGACGTAAGCTGTCATCGTATAGTGGTTTGTACCTCAAGTTTTGGCCGTGATAACCCAGGTTCGAATCCTGGTCACAGCAGCTTCGACTTTGATTTAATTGGTGTGCGAAGCAATTTAACCTGACAACGCTTTACCACTAACCCGCTTTGCTTTTGCCGTGTCAAATGTCTCAAATAAAACACTCGGATTGTCTAGCAGAGTGGCGCAATGGAAGCGTGATGGACTCATAACCAAGACGTCGATGGATCGAAACCATCCTCTGCTACCTAAGCTGTGATCGTATAGTGGTTAGTACCTCACGCTGTTTGTGACCTTGATAAACCTATTTAACCTGACAACGCTTTCGCACAAACCCTCTTTGCTTTTGTCGTGTCAAATGTCTCAAATAAAACATTCAGTTTGTCCAGCAGAGTGGCGCAGCGGAAGCGTGCTGGGCTCATAACCCAGGGGTCGATGGATCGAAACCATCCTATGCTACCTGAGCTGTGATCGTATAGTTGGTACCTCACGTTGTGGCCGTGCTAACCCAGTTTCGAATCCTGTTCACAGCAACTTCTACTTTCATTTTTTTGGTTTGGGAAGCAATTAAACCTGGCAACGCTTTTTCACGAACCCTCTTTGCTTTTTTGTGTCAATTGTGTCAAATAAAACATTCAGTTTGTCCTGCAGAGTGGCTCAGCGGAAGCGTTCTGGGATCTTAACCCAGAGGTCGATGGATCGAAACTATCCTCTGCTACCTAAGTTGTGATGGTATACTGGTTAACAACTCACGTTTTGGCCGTGATAACCCAGGTTCGAATGCTGGTCACAGCAACTTTGTCTTTCAATTAGTTGGTGTGGAAACCAATTTAACCTGACATTCCTTTCTCACGAACCCTCTTTGCTTTTGTCGTGTCAAATGTCTCAAATAAAACATTCAGTTTGTCCAGCCGAGTGGCGCAGCGGAAGCGTGCTCGGCTCATAACCCAGAGGTCGATGGATTGAAACCATCCTCTGCTACCTAATCTGTGATCGCATAGTGGTTAGTACCTCACGTTGTGGCCGTGATAACCCAGGTTCGAATCCTGGTCACAGCAACTTTTTCTTTCATTTAGTTGCGTTGGAAACCAATTTTACCTGACAACGCTTTCGCACTAATCCTCTTTGCTTTTGTCGTGTCAAATGTCTCAAATAAAATACCCAGCTTGTCTAGCTGAGTGGCGCAGCGGAAGCGTGCTGGGCTCATAATCCAGAGGTAGATGGATAGAAACAATCTTCTGCTAACAAAGCTGTGATCGTATAGTGGTTAGTACCTCACTATATCGCCATGATAATCTAGTTTCGAATCCTGGTCACAGCAACTTCTACTTTCATTTTTTTGGTTTGGGAAGCAATTTAACCTGACAACGCTTTTGCACGAACCCTCTTTGTTTTTTCTGTGTCAAATGTCTTAAATAAAACATTCAGTTTGTCAAGCAGAGTGGCGCAGCGGAAGTGTGCTGGGCTCATAACCCAGAGGTCGAAGGATCGAAACCATCCTCTGCCACCTAAGTTGTGATCGTATAATGGTTAGTATGTTGTGACCATGATAACCCAGGTTCGAAACCTGATCACAGCGACTTTGTCTTTCATTTAGTTGGGTTGGAAACCAATTTAACCTGACAACGCTGTCGCACTAATCCTCTTTGCTTTTTTCGTGTCAAATGTCTCAAATAAAACATTCAGTTTGTCCAGCAGAGTGGCGCAGCGGAAGCGTGCTGGGCTCATCCACCAGAGGTCGATGGATCGAAACCATCCTCTGCTACCTAAGCTGTGATCGTATAGTGGTTAGTACCTCACGTTGTGGCCGTGATAACCCAGGTTCGAATCCTGGTCGCAGCAACTTTGTCTTTCATTTAGTTGGGTTGGAAACCAATTTAACCTGACATTCCTTTCGCACGAACCCTCTTTGCTTTTGTCGTGTCAAATGTCTCAAATAAAACCTTCAGTTTGTCCAGCAGAGTGGCGCAGCGGAAGCGTGCTGGGCTCATCCACCAGAGGTCGATGGATCGAAACCATCCTCTGCTACCTAAGCTGTGATCGTATAGTGGTCAGTACCTCAAGTTGTGGCCGTGATAACCCAGGTTCGAATCCTGGTCACTGCAGCGTCGACTTTGATTTAGTTGGTGTGCGAAGCAATTCAACCTGACAACGCTTTACCACTAACCCTCTTTGCTTTTGCCGTGTCAAATGTCTCAAAAAAATAACTCAGCTTGTCTAGCAGAGTGGCGCAGCGGAAGCGTGATGGACTCATAACCCAGAGGTCGATGGATCGAAACCATCCTCTGCTACCTGAGCTGTGATCGTATAGTGGTTAGTACCTCACGTTGTTTGTGGCCTTGATAAACCTATTTAACCTGACAACGCTTTCGCACAAACCCTCTTTGCTTTTGTCGTGTCAAATGTCTCAAATAAAACATTCAGTTTGTCCAGCAGAGTGGCGCAGCGGAAGCGTGCTGGGCTCATAACCCAGAGGTAGATGGACAGAAACAATCTTCTGCTACCAAAGCTGTGATCGTATAATGGTTAGTACCTCACGACGTGGCCGTGATAACCCAGATTCGAATTCTGGTCACAGCAACTTCGGCATTCGTTTAGTTGGTGAGGGAAGCAGTTTCACCTGACAACGTTTCGCACTAACCCTCTTTACTTTTGTCGAGTCAAATGTCTCACATAAAACACTTGGCTTCTCTAGCAGAGTGGCGCAACTGAAGCGTGCTGGGCTCATAACCCAGGGGTCGATGGATCGAAACCATCCTCTGCTACCTAAGCTGTGATCGTATAGTGGTTAGTACCTCACTTTGTGGCCGTGATAACCCAGGTTCGATTCCTGGTCACAGCGACTCCGTCTTTCATTGAGTTGGTGTTGAAACCAATTAAACCTGGCAACGCTTTCGCACAAACCCTCTTTGCTTTTGTCGTGTCAAATGTCTCAAATAAAACATTCAGTTTGTCCAGCAAAGTGGCGCAGCGGAAGCGTGCTGGGCCTCAAAACCCAGAGGTCTACGGATCGCAACCGTCCTCTGCGACGTAAGCTGTGATTGTATAGTGGTTAGTACCTCACGTTGTGGCCATGATAACCCAGGTTCGAATCCTGGTCACAGCAGCTTCGACTTTGATTTAGTTGGTGTGCGAAGCAATTTAACCTGACAAAGCTTTTGCACTAACCCTATTTGCTTTTGTCGTGTCAAATGTCTCAAATGAAACATTCAGTTTGTCTAGCAGAGTGGCGCGACGGAAGCGTGGTGGGCGCCTAACCCAGAGGCCGATGGATCGAAACCATCCTCTGCTACCTAAGCTGTGATCCTATAGAGGTTACTACCCCACGTTGTGGCCGTGATAACCCAAGTTCGAATCCTGGTCATGGCAACTTCGGCTTTTATTTAGTTGGTGTGCGAAGCAATTTAACCTGACAACGCTTTCGCACTGACCTACTTTCCTTTTCCGTGTCAAATGTCTCAAATAAAATAGTCAGCTTGTCTAGCAGAGTGTCGCAGCGGAAGCGTGCTGGGCTCATAATCCAGAGGTAGATGGATAGAAACAATCTTCTGCTACCAAAGCTGTGATCGTATAGTGGTTAGTACCTCACTTTATGCCCATGATAATCTAGTTTCGAATCCTGGTCACAGCAACTTCTACTTTCATTTTTTTGTTTTGGGAAGCAATTTAACCTGACAACGCTTTTGCACGAACCCTCGTTGCTTTTTTTGTGTCAAATGTCTCAAATAAAACATTCAGTTTGTCCAGCAGAGTGACGCGGCGGAAGCGTGCTGGGCTCATAACCCAGAGGTCGATGGATTAAAACCATCCTCTGCTACCTAAGTTGTGATCGTATACTGTTTAGTAACTCATGTTGTGACCGTGATAACCCAGGTTCGAATCCTGGTCACAGCAACTTTGTCTTTCATTTAGTTGGTGTGGAAACCAATTTAACCTGACAACGCTTTCGCACTAATCCTCTTTGCTTTTTTCGTGTGAAATGTCTCAAATAAAACATTCAGTTTGTCCAGCAGAGTGGCGCAGCGGAAGCGTGCTGGGCTCATAACCCAGAGGTCGATGGATCGAAACCATCCTCTGCTACCTAAGCTGTGATCCTATAGTAGTTAGTACCTCACGTTGTGGCCGTGATAACCCAGGTTCGAATCCTGGTCACATTAACTTCGACTTTGATTTAGATGGAGTGCGAAGCAATTTAACCTGACAACGCTTTATCACTAACCCTCTTTTCTTTTGCCGTGTCAAATGTCTCAAATAAAATACTCATCTTGTCTAGCAGGGTGGCGCAGCGGAAGCGTGATGGGCTCATAACCCAGAGGTCGGTGGATGGAAACCATCGTCTGCTACCTAAGTTGTGATCGTATAGTGGTTAGCACCTAACTTTATGGCCATGATAATCTAGTTTCGAATTCTGGTCACAGCAACTTCTACTTTCATTTTTTTGGTTTGGGAAGCAATTTAACCTGACAACGCTTTTGCACGAACCCTCTTTGCTTTTTTTGTGTCAAATGTCTCAAATAAAACATTCACTTTGTCCAGCAGAGTGGCGCAGCGCAAGCGTGCTGGGCTTATAACCCAGAGGTCGATGGATCGCAACCATCCTCTGCGGCGTAAGCTGTGATCGTATAGTGGTTAGTACCTCACGTTGTGGCCGTGATAACCCTGGTTCGAATCCTGGTCACAGCAGCTTCGACTTTGATTTAGTTGGTGTGCGAAGCAATTTAACCTGACAACTCTTCACCACTAACCCTCTTTGCTTTTGCCGTGTCAAATGTCTCAAATAAAATACGCAGCTTGTCTAGCAGAGTGGCGCAGCGGAAGCGCGATGGACTCATAACCCAGAGGTCGATGGTTCGAAACCATCCTCTGCTACCTAAGCTGTGATCGTGTTGTGGTTAGTACCTCACGTTGTGGCCGTGATAACCCAGGTTCAAGTCCTGGTCACAGCAGCTTCGACTTTGATTTAGTTGGTGTTCGAAGCAATTTAACCTGACAACCCTTTACCACTAACCCTCTTTGCTTTTGCCGTGTCGAATGTCTCAAATAAATTACGCAGCTTGTCTAGCAGAGTGGCGCAGCGGAAGCGTGATGGACTCATAACCCAGAGGTCGATGGTTCGAAACCATCCTCTGCTACCTAAGCTGTGATCGAATAGTGGTTAGTACCTCACGTTGTGGCCGTGATAACCCAGGTTCGAATCCTGGTCACAGCAACTTCGTCTTTCATTTAGTTGGCGTGGAAACCAATTTAACCTGACAACGCTTTCGCACTAACCCTCTTTGCTTTTGTCGTATCAAATGTCTCAAATAAATCAATCAGCTTGTCTAGTAGAGTGGCGCAGCGGAAGCGTGCTGGGCTCATAACCCAGAGGCCGATGGATCGCAACCATCCTCTGCGGCGTAAGCTGTGATCGCATAGTGGTTAGTACCACACGTTATGGCCGTGATAACGCAGGTTCGAATCCTGGTTTAACCCTACAGCGCTTTCGCACTAACCCTCTTTGCTTTTGTCGTGTCAAATGTCTCAAATAAAAAACTCATCTTGTCCAGCGGAGTGGCGCAGCGGAAGCGTGCTGGGCTCGTTCGATGCATCGGCTCCATCCTCTGCTACCCAAGCTGTGATTTGTAGTGGTATCGTATAGTACCTCACGTTGCGGGCCATAAACCCATGTTCGAATCCTGGTCCCGACTTACATTTAGTTATTTAGTTGGTGTGCAAAGCAATTTAACCTGACAGCGCTTTCGCACTAACCCTCTTTGCTTTTGTCGTGTCAAATGTCTCAAATAAAACACTCAGAGTGGCGCAATTTATCCTGACAACGCTTTCAAACTAACCCTCTTTGCTTTTGTCGAGTTTAATGTTTCAAATAAAACATTCAACTTATCTTGCAGAGTGACGCAGCGGAGGCGTGTTGGGCACATAGCCCAGAGGTCGGTGGATCGAAACCATCCTCTGCTAACAAAGCTGTGTTCGCATAGTGGTTAGAACCTCACTTTATGTCCATGATGATCTAGTTTCGAGTCCTCGTCACAGCGACTTCTTCTTTCATTTTTTTGGTTTGGGAAGCAATTTAACCTGACGACGCTTTTGCACGAACCCTCTTTGCTTTTTTTGTGTCAAATGTCTCAAATAAAACATTCACTTTGTCCAGCAGAGTGGCGCAGCGGAAGCGTGCTGGGCTCATAACCCTGCAACGCTTTCGCACTAACCCTCTTTGCTTTGTGAGATTTATTGAATAAATAATAATAGAAACGCGAATATCGTTTAAAAGCAAATGCAATTATTCGGACGTTATTTTAAGAGTGCGACAATAAGAAATATGTAAACCCAAAAACCCCACCTCGATTCGAAATTGGTATCTTGCGCGAAAGGTTGTGGTTCGCCATATGAATAAGCTGTATTCTCGACTTTTTTATACTGCTGGATGAAAATGAAGTCCTATGCTATCCTATCATGTGGCCTTGATAACCCGTGTCCATTTTAACGCAAATTTAGACACATCCCTTGAGGGCGGTAGAGAACAATTTCTGCTTCAGTTTTCCGATTGCGGGCTGCGGCATAGCGTTGTTTTTATTTTCTTGAGCAATTTACGTCGAGGATATAACGTTACTTAAATACTTCGGGATCTATGGTTATCAGTTTCGAGAGTTTGTTACATAACTGTGGACTTCATATTTGAATATACCTTATATCTGCCTGTATTTAAGTACGAAATTATATGCGAGAGGTCTACTGGACTCGTCGGCAAGGGTGGTAGTACGGTACGAAATTTTTATCGTACCGGTACTTCGTACCAGCAAAATGAATTCGTACCGTACCTTTCAAAACTTTTCGGTACCGGTACCGTATAATATTATTTTTTCGTGCATCGTACCGAACTTCGTGCCGGTACGAAATTAAGTTAGATTACCTAATATTTTACATTTATCCTATTAAACTTACCAGTATGAAAAGACATGCTAGGCAGCAATTTCGTACCGTACCCGTACCAACTTCCAATGTCCAAAACAGCCTTATTTGTAAAATCTGGCCACTGCAAGAAACATCACCAACATCTTAGATCAAAGTGATGCAGCTTCATTCTTTCCGGGTTTAAAATTCAGGACAGTACCTATGGTACACTGTAAAACATAGGTACCGTAACTGGCGGCTTACCATATCAGTTATACTGTATATGCTTATGTCCAGAAAATTCTATAGTACCATACTAAACTTCTTACCGTACTACGAGCCTTGCTCGTCGGTGCACTGTGGTTCACGTACGGCTTTCTCAGCCAACCGTGTTCTTGCGCAAGAAAAATGAGTAAAATGTTAAGCCAAAAACCTTCACGATCGTTTCGGAATTCCTTTCTGCATGAAAGGTCATGGTTCACCAAATTGTTAAGCCATATTCTTGGCTTTCCTCTCGCGCAGGATAAAAATGAAACCCTATCCTAACTGCCAATAGGACTAGCCTAGCTCCCAAATAGAACAAAATCACCACTGTTACAGCAATGAGCTTAAGAAAAATTTACATCCCAAAGGAACTGAACCCTACGAATAAAATATCAGGTAGAGAATTGAACATATCCAGCATCAGTTAGCAGCTAAACAATCCCTACTTGATACTAATACTGAATATCTGCACGAGAGGTCGTATATGGCATATTCTCAACCTTTCACGCAGGGAAAATTCCTATTCCTTCATCCTTTCTTCACTATTAATTTTGATAATGGAAGCTTCCTCCTGACTAATAATCTAGTTTCATTTTACGGATTATTCTTAAATCGATTCATTCTGCAGTGCAATCATGATATATGCAAAATGAATTAATTGAATAGTAATCGAAAATAGAAATTACTTTTAATCAAAATATGCAGTATGAAAAACCCTGATTACCTGAATATTTGATTAAGGACACCTCTATTCTTAACTCTAATCTTAAATCAAGTCCTATTATTTCAGTAAGATTTTAGTTTTGGACTCGACTAGTGCAGTATTCTGAATCCTGATGAGCTAGCTCGATCTGTACAGTGTTGGGACCTATACTTCGAGCTACGCATCACCAACGTCTGGGGTTCAAATTCCATGAGGGGTTAATATATGAGAGAAGTCTGTTTCACCTCCCGGTGAAGGCACGATGGTTTACGTAAGCGCTGCTTAAGGTTTCCATCAACCAGTTCCATGCATAGAAAAGAATATGTTAAGCCAAAAACCTCACCTCAAATAAGATACTGCATGAGAGGTCGTTGTTCGCCTTATAGTTAGGTTGTATTCCCAACATCCCTGCCCCGCAGGATAAAAATAAAATCCCATTCTATCCTATTTTGTGGAAAGTAAAAGCAAAATTTCATGATTTTGAGATCAGACTTCTAAGCGGCTGCCGTGTGGGTAATATGACGGATTGTGTTGTAATAAATCTTGTGCTCAATGATTAAAATTCTCTCTTTTTGAGTGTCTGGTATCAACTAAGCTGTAGAAAAAGGTTAAAATCATCAATACTGCTATGAAATAGCAGTGTTGATGGATTGGAAGTGTTTTTGAAATAATTGAAAAACAAAATTGCTTTAATCATAGTTCTAAAGGACTTGACTTATTTGGATAAGAATATTTCTATTCTTAACCATAATTTTTGTTTTACTTTCCACAGTTAAAGTAATTTTATAATCCTAATGCAACCATCATGAGCAAGCCGTTCACAACTCTTGAGAAGAAGCAGCTTCGTCGTCGGACAGAGGAAATTGTTCGAAACGCCTCAGCAGCACAAAAAAAAGTTGCAGAAAAACCAGTGGGACGAGCGGCACCTCAACCTAGAATTGGATCTAATAATACTGCAGCTTCGTCACCTTATAACGCAAGGAACGGGGATATAAAGTATGTTAATTTAAATCTAGCTTGGGATATATCTTTGCTTATATTAGGTGCATTTTCTGTGTCATTTTCTTCGGATGAACGAATTAGTTTGAAAACCTTTATATACGGTAGTTTGATTGCTGCCGGACACTCAGAAAGAGTCATTTAGATCTTCCAGCCACAGATATATTATGAAATATTGCGCATTCGCTAAATTTTCCTCCAATGAAATCAATTCGTTCGGCTGTCCGAGTAGCAGAGAAGTGGCATTTGCCAGTCTGCACTGCGCATGTTTATCTTAAACGATGGCCCAATGCAGCAGTTCCCAACTCCGTTCATGGCTCTCCAAGGGGTCAATTCGTGGCATTGTCAAGGTTTTCTGATTTGGCAACCAGGACCCAGTTTACGCCGAGGTTCAGTATTTCAGTTCTGAACCAACATTTTGCTGATATCAAGCAAATATTTTTTTTGTCTCGGGGCCCTGTTGCAATCGTGGTTCTGAGCGAACACTGAGACACTTGCTACGAAGATGACAGTAATTCAAAAAAACATGACAATACTGTTTATGCCTTTATATTAGTAACTTACATCTTTGTGATAAGAAATATTTAGTTGAGTAATAAAAACGGTCAGATTCTTCGATTATGTTCTGATTAGAGCTATCTTGGAGCGGGATAGCACCATAGCTGACATTCCATATATTATTTTTTTATTTCACTATATATTTTCTATTTATTCACTTTAGTTTTTCGAATACTTGATAATAACTATTATAGGACAGGATTTCATTTTTATCCTGCGGGAGAGAAAAGCCGAGAATACACTTTAATCATATACCGAACCACGGCCTCTCGTTCAGATACCAGTTCCAAATCGGGATGAAGGTTTTAGGCTTATCATATCATTTTTCCTGTGCATGGACCTGGTTGTTGGAGGAAGCAGTACTTACGTCAACCACCACGCACCGGCGAGGCGTCCAGCAGACCTCTCACATATATAGTCATCAACCCTCACAGTTTCGAACTCATGTCATGATGACCAGAGATGTGTAACTCAGTGTATTCCCTCTGTGTAATGCTTTACCGATTGAGCTAACCGGGCACACATAATATAATATGTCTATATTATCCAGGTCTCCTCCATCAAGGCCAACATCAGCTGCAAACTCAAAGCCTCCAGCCCCATGGCAACGACCTAAAGTAACCCCTGCCTCTGCTGTGTATGGAAACAAGTGAGTACTCATGGCTGATATTTTATTAATTTTCAAGTACCACCAGGGTGACAAAATCTCGTTTTTCTACTGTTGTCTGCAACGGTCATATCATTTTCTTCAGATGGACAACAAGCTTCAAACCCATCAGCACTGTTGGAGTTGGAGTGTGAAATTGCAAGTTTATTGCCTCTAATAACTATTTGTTACATACTTTTTAGTGAATATGAGGTACAAATACAGGATTTTTCTAATGCGGCTAAATTGATGGTAATGGTACAGTAAACAATAAACGAGATTATTTTTATTGTACTTCTCTCACCAAAAGCAATGTTTGAAAACTGTTGCTTGTATCTACTGGTGGCAGAAATGGGGGACATGTTCCCCTCCACCCTGAAGTTTTGAGAACCTTTTCAAGTAGGGGTGTTCGAAATGCTCGATTCGATTTGTGATTTGCAAATCATAAATTATTCAAATTCGATATCCTCCCTAAAGCGAAATCAACAGATTCAAAAAAGTATGCATTTTCAGAATGTCTATTTTGACGTCTTGGACGATTTTCTTAGTATATGTTTTTGTTTGTTTATTATATTACCTCTAATTTGGTTCAATCCACAAGAATTACTCGATTCTATTCTTAATCCAACAGATATTCAAGTTTGCCCAACCCTACTTCCAAGGTTTTTGAAATTTTATCCAAAAAAGCCTCAAAATAAACTAAAAATTTCGAGCGCCATGTCTTTAGGTATATATACTTTTATTGTCTTTATTCCCAAAATGGTGTATTTTCTAAAAAAACCCATATCATGTTTTCGCTCGCCTTCGTCGTGAAAGTTTTGGGTTGGATGATTTATTCAGGTTTCATTTTTCGTGCCCCATGATCCGCCAATACTTTTTTTCATACTGCCACTTCTTGGAGTGAATCACCCTGGCCTTTGCTTGTATCACTACATGAAATGCAGTACCAGCATTTGTACATGCAGAAAGTATTACTAATATAACTGAAGTACTATGGTAGAGTGCAGTAAACAGCACCTGCCCTTAGTGTTTTAGGGCCCCTTCATTTAAACATTTGTAATCCATGTTACCCAATCGTATGTCTGGGTGACAAAAATTGTTTTCGTGTGTCCAAAATGTTGATGTCATTTTCTTTCGGTGGACAGAAAGGATTTAAAATAATCAACACTACTATTTCATTTCTTTTTCTAAAGCTTGGTTGCTACCAGAAAGTCAAAAAGAGTCATTTCAATCACCTAGCATAATATAAATATACATACAGATATACTATGAATATTGCCCATTTACTGAATTTACTTGTAATCCATTTCCTTTGTGTATGACAGTCGCTGATAAACTGACATCCTGCCAGTCTGTCTAACCACCGTCTATCCAAAATGATCTTAGTTTTGACGATGTCATAGTTTATATCACTGGTTGTAAAATGAAGCATGATCTATGAGACTAACCTTTATTGATCTGCCTATTTATACCGACATGTGAACTATGAAGTCTGAAACATGTGTCTATTTGTAGTTAGTATTGTATTATGAGTTTTAGACGTTGTATTTTGAGGTTGCGTATTGCCTTGACATTGCAGAAGTGGTGGATGGTTTTTCTATCACCCAGGGCAGATACCACTCAATATGCTTTGTTTTAGCAGTTCAGTTTTCATAGTGATGCTAATTGCTCAAACAGTGAGGTGCTAACGATGCTTTATTTTGCCAACATTTCGTTTCAAATATCTAACGGTGTTCTTCATCGAGACAATGCAAAAGTGAAGTCATTGGCATAAATATATACTGAAAGGGGTCATCCTGAAACATGCTAGTGAACCAAAGTTAAAGTACTATAAAATTCTGGGGTAAAACAAAACATCAAAGGCTATGAAATAAACGTCTATTCCAACTTCCAACTGTCTTGAAAGATTGACTGATAAGTCGCAGGAAACTTGCAAGACTTCTTATCATTCATGATGTGTGATGATCTGTTATGATTCTTAATTAGTAGCACAGCCCACAGCCCTGATGAATACCAACTGTATAGACATTTGATACGTTCCCAAAACAAAACATCATTCGCACATCACCGGTTGAGCAATTAGAATTACTACGAATACCTCTGGTGGCAATCACTCAATTTTCAGTTCAATTTTCAGTAGGCTCATGTTTTCCACGTAGAGTGTAGGGTAGCAGAATCTTGTTGTTTTGAGTGTCTGAGCATTCTTTTCATTTTCTTCGGGTGACCAAAAAGCTTTAAAACCATCAACACTGCTATTTCATAGCAGTATTGATGATTTTGAACCTTTCTGGACAGTTTGATTACAACCAGACACTCAAAGAAGGCATTTCAATCTTCTAGCAGGAGATATATACGTGAAATGTTGCCCATTTGCTAAATTTTCTTCTGATAAGGCCTCTTTTCGTCGGGTGTCTGAGTAGCTGACACCAGAGTGCAGTTGCTGGTTCTACATCTTGAATGCCATATTAAAATTTGACCATCATCAATGATGCCATTAATTTTCTTCTAGTCGCTTTTACTTCATTTTTTGCGAAATTCAAGAAGTACATTACTAGGGGAAAACCGGTGTAGAGAAGACGGGAAAGTTCATCTGGACTGCATTGTGTCATATTATATAGTTTCAAAAGTATGCAAATAGTTTCTCAAATTTCCAAAAGTGACTGCATGCGAGCCATAATAATACCAGTTTCGATTAATCTTATAGTGATATGTTTTTTCTAATAAATTTATCCCAATGCAAGGTTAGAGGAACTCGAGTAAGGAGAATTTAAAAAAAAGGAAATTTGAAACATTGTTTTTTGCGTCTATTTTCTTATGATGTATGGTGCACTATTTTTTAGGTTTTTAATTGGCAGGATTTTGTTTAGATTATTTAATATGCCAGAATGTTAACTACTTCGAGTCTCTGATGACTTAAGTTTAGTTAGAGAAAGATATACAAATTTCATGACGATTCATTCACTAGATGTTTCTTTTCAAGTCCTGGTCTTTCAGGTTTTTAAGGGGTCATTAAACTGTAGACAGAGCTATAAAAAAGTTATAGTTGGTTCCACCATCACCCAGGGCAGATACCACCCACTGCCCTTTATCATGACAGTTCTGTTTGGAAAGTTTTCCGCTTATAGAGTGCAGTTGCTGGTAGTTTATCTTCTAGTAGCTCTTTGCTATTAAGTGGCCATTAGTTGATTCCTTTTAGGCATTGCTTTGAGCGAACTTTCTTACAAAAGAAAAGATTTTGACAACTCTTATTAATTATTAGTAACGTCCTTTTCTGTTTATAATCCATTTTGAATCCTGTACTAATTATTAATTTATGGAAAGCTAATTACCCATTCAATAATATTTCTGCTAAACATGTTTTATCAAGCATGGGCCACAGATGGTTTGTGTCAATCAGACACGATCCATCTATGGTTCATGCTTACTAAATGAAGTTTAATTTATTTTATTCATATTTGTTCATTAAGAAGTGGATTAATTTTTGACCAAATCTGATTATTCGTACTTGTTTCATCTTAGTAGAGATTAAAGTTTCAGAATTCAAAATTGATTTTAAACCATTATTGGCATATCCCTAGATTGTAAATACTCCTCAGGATTTAAATTAAATATTTGGAGTTTCAAATTTAACCATTTTTGCAAATTCTGTCAAAATCTCTATTAATAAATAGAGATGGGACAATGTATCAGTAACGGTACCAGCTAGTATATGGGGTTTTTGAAGTGCTGGTACTGGTATCGGAAAATCTTCATCACTGATACCGCTGATACCAAAACCGATACCGGATACAACGGAGCATACAAAAATGCTTTATTTATGTGATAATGAAAATCTTTAGGAATTTTCTAACTTAGTCCGTCCGAATCTGTCGGCCTCGCATTCAACTGCTCTGAAAAATGATTAAAACGAGACATAACTCGCCTGATCGATTTCAATTACACTTTGGGTTTTGTTGAATAAAACCCATCAATCCACTGTCAATATTTTTGACTGTATGCTATTTTGATGCAGAAAAAAGGTGCTAGGTGTTAGTTGTGTAACCACAAACATTTGCAAGCCATGTATGCTTGAACACAGCATCAATTTAGTATATTTTCATCCATGAAAGTTTGTCCTCAAATGGATGCGAGGGTTCAAGTGTGCAAACGGACATAGGTGCACACATACGTGATTCCATCCTTTAGCAAGGGCATAAGTTTGTGGATAAAAAAGGCCTTTTAACGTCTTTAGTAAAGTACTCTGTATCGACAGTATCGGTTTCGGAATATAAATTACGAAGGGGATACTTGTATCGGTATCAGCGAAAATTTTGATATCGGCACATCTCTATTAATAAATCCTATACTTAGACTCTGATACTCCCTAAAAACATTATTACTAGTGTAATATAGTATTATGATGTTCTCCAAATAGTTTGTATTCTATAAATGTGATAATTTGAATTATTCTTGTTTCTTGATCAATCTTTTTCTTTGCACTTCCTGTATTAATATGCAGTTGGTGCCAAGTTTTACGTTGTAAATAGGGATGGGCAATTCAGAAAACCAATTCCGGGTGGATTTGGATCTTGTTACAGCATTTCAAAATGTATCCAAAATGTATATATGTATATATTTGACTCTGACCTGACTTTTCCTCACATTGAGCAGAAGGAGCTTAAATTCAATAAACTTGAATCAATTTTATTTATCAGTTACTCATATCAGCATTTTGCAACTAAAAATAAAATGTAAATGCCTCAAAAGAGAGTTCATTTTGAGTCCTTCGAATTGAAGACTTTGAAACGAAGGTAAACAATCTTCTTTTTTCCTCAGCTGGAATTTGAGGACTTTGACAAAATACTGAAACCGTTATACTTCCGCTCTGAAATGAATGTTTATAGCAGGCTCCATGACTGGATAGGAGAGAATTTTAATTTTATCTAGCCGGAAAGGAGAGCAAAAATACGGCTTAACCATTGTGCGGTGGTCATGTGTCCTACAAACCCCTCGCATGTAATAATTCCTCACAGGATTCTAACTTTTGTCAGGACGGTCAGAGATGTGTAGCTTAAAGCATATTCCTTTTGCCTTAGTTATTAAATTAACTGATCAACAAATTATTCTCAGCAATGGCGTATATGACGTTATACACCATCGAACGAGTAAGGAGACTTCATTCGAAATTTTTTGGGATGTCTGTTTGAGAGTAGTGTTAGTACCAGATTAAATACCGAATGATGGCCTTTAGGAATTTATTTTATATAAGATTCGGTATTCTGGATACGATTTTACTATTTCATAGTAATTCCAGAATTAGTAAAGTATCCTAAATCACCAACCCTAAGATATGGTTTACAACTTTTCATGATTTAAAAGCATCCAGAAGTAGGAAGTTCATTTCATTCTTTATTCTATCACAGGGAACCCACCAACTATCTCCGGCCAACAAGTGCTTCAGCAGCAAGACGAGTCAATGCAGGACCTGCTAATTCTGGGACTAAACCGGGAGCTACTAATAACGCTGGATCTAAACCCGGACCCACTAATAGCGCTGGATCTAAACCCGGGCCTACTAATACTGGATCTAAGCAGAGCAATTCTTCAGTCAGCAACACGCCTGGGATCAAACCTTCAGCTGTGAATTCAAGGAATAGAGCAAGGGCTGCATCTTCTGCAGTGAATAGTAGCAGCCCTACGCCACATTCACAGTGAGTTGATGAATATTTTAGTAATGTTAAATATGTAGAGTTCAAGAGATTTATTTTCGTTAACAAAATCATATTTTATATGATTTTAATTTTTAGTATATAAAATTATGTATTTTAAATTCACAGATACCGGTACTCATTACTATGATTGTTGATCTGCTGAAAATTTTCAGTGTATTGAGCCATGGTCCTCCCTCAACGAGGAGAAATATGGTCCCATGTCTTTTTTGAAAATAGCTTTAAAACTTGAAAATTCTTCTAGCTCCTCAATTTGCATCAGTAATTTGGGTATTTACGCAGTTTCAAATTCTTCACTGTAGTCATTGTCAAAATTTTTTCTTGCGTTCAGCGCATATTTTTACTGTTTTATCCAGATTGGCAATAAAAATACAGCTTTTGAATAAAAAATAATTGCCTACTACCCCATCACATCAAAATTTGATCAACAAAATTATTCATATCATATTTTCCTGTTTTCAAGTTTATAAATACTTAGGTCATTGTTATATCATAATCTCCTATGCCCCCTTCATATTATAACATTCATTATCTAATAAACTGTTTCATCTTTTTCTTTACTGTTCTTTTTCTTTTCTCTCTTTCAGTTTCTTTTCTACAATGTTACGATCTCTTCTTAGGTAGGAGAGTGTGGAGTGAATCATTCATTTTTCCTAATGTTAGAGCTGGGCGTTCTTGAATATCCAATGATTACGAATTTGATTGAATTTTTTGGTCCAATCTCCTCGGGTTATTGTCAATATCACTGTTATCTTGCTTTTCTTTTTTCAAATTATTTCACCACGATTACCTGATGAAGCTGGATTATGATCTTGCAAAATGCTTGTTTAATAAACTTGTTTGAAAATGTTGAACAAGATTCTAGATCTCTGTTTTATCAAGCACCAAAAACTTTTAAAAATAAAATAAAATCAGAAATAAAGATTTAGTTGTTTTCCAAAAATGCAAATGAAAAGTGATTCTCAAATTAAAAATATGATTGGTTGCTTGATAGAATTCATCTTGCACTACGAAACTTTATTTCACAATGGACTAGTTCCGGGGTGGTAATTAATAAAATAATAATACACCTACACAGCACAATTTAGAAAAAGTGTCCTAATAAGCCATTTATAATAATCAAAGAATCATCCGAATAACTCTAGTGCAAAGACAAGAATTAATTAAAAAAACTAGAATATTTTAAATTATCACATTTATAGAATACAAACTATTTGGAGAATAATTCTACTCTAAATAGCATTTTCCAGAATGCTGGAGATAAGCGCTGCCAAAAATATTCAATTTATTATAGTACTTTGCTTCATATATTCGATTCAATTGGTAAAAAATATTTCGATTTCGAAACAAAAGATAGTCAATTTTGGTGACCTCTACCAGAGACTAGAATCTGCCAGATTTTTCACTCTATCAATATATCGATAAATTCCAAATAACTATGAATGTATTTGAAAGTGGCAATACTAATTCCCAGTGCCAGGCTGCCGTTACACTATTCAAATATAAACTATATTATATGCAATGATTCATTCACTAAAGAACAGTGCTAAGAGAGTTGACTCATCATTCAATATTATGAATTTCAAGTGTTGCTTTTCTTTGTTTAAGTGAAATTTCCATTTCCGACTTGTTTGAATCATGCTTATTCCTTCATTGAATCATGCATATCCCTTCATTTCTGAATAGATGTATTTTGCTGAAAAGGAAATTTTTGTTTTGCTGAGCACAAGTGTATTTTCCCTTTGGTTATTTCAAAACCTTCTTGTCGTCTTCTTGGGTGGACAAATAGAATAAAAATGTTCAACTCTGCTACTTAGACGCCTGAAATAAATGGGTTTCATCAAAAGAAAATTAGTGACGGACATTTCATGAGATATCTGTGACTAGAACAACAAAATGATCAACACTGCTATTCCATAGCAGGCTGACTGAATGCCAGTTAACTTGCTACTCAGACACCGGAAGAAAATGAGTTTTATCAAAAGAAAATTTAGTGAGCAATATTTCATCAGATTACTGTGAATAGAAGATTTGTATTGTACTATTTTTGAGTGTATGGTAGGAGTCAAACTTTATAAAGGATCAAAATGATTTTGAAGCGGTATTGGTCATTCGAATAAAACTTCTAATAACCGAGACAACTAAGACTCCGTCACTCTGTTCCATAGCACTATTGATGTTTTTGAAACCTTTTGTGTTGTACTGTTTTATTATTGTTTGGACAATCAAAATAAGATATGTCAGCTTTGTAAAGGGATTTATCACAATTCGGTTTGGAGATTTATTTTCTTATTGTTGCTAGATAACTTTTTCAGATAAACATAGATCCATGTCCTTACAATTTCCGTCTAAAAATGTATTTTCTGCGCTTTGAATCCATCTCTTCATTATATTTTGTTATTTTTCGACTATCGATATTCTGATGCCCCCAATAAGGTTCATGTGCCAATAATGGTTATCGGTTGTCGAAAGTGTTAGAAATCCCTGTAGGTATGTGGTGTAGACATCCAAGGCAGATACCAATCATTACCATTCACCATGGCAGTTCAGTTTCATTTGGGATTTTTTCTGTTTAGAGTACAGTGGCTGGTATTTATCTTGTAGTGGCTGTTAGTTGATTTTTTAGGTACTGATTCCGGCCTTGCTCTGAGTGAATTTCAATGAAAAAATAAATATCAATATTGGCTTCTGGTTGGAAATGTCTAAACTACCTGATTCGATTCTTGATTCACGAATTAAAAAGTGATTCAATTATATTTTTCCAGTGATTCAAGATCAATACAATTAAAATGGTGCAAGTTTTTAGATAAATGCGTGAATTTTTTGATGAATTTTAAAAATTGGTTTGTTTGTTTATTAAGTGCATGATTCGAACAGGGTTGCGAAATCTTGTTTTTCTTCGAGTGCCGTTCGAGTGACACGGTCAATTCATTTTCTCCAGGTTGCCAAAAAGCTTCAAAACCATCAGCACTGCCATTAGATTTTGAGACTTTTGTACACTTTCGTTGCTACCAGACATTCAAAGGCATTTTAATCTGCTAACAAGAGATATATCTTAAAATATTTTCTATTTGACAAATTTTCTGAGATGTCTGAGCAGCAGAGTACCTGACATTCTGTCAATCTGAATTCAATTCCGAAATCAAAACATTAAATAGTGGTCATTCCTTCAGTTTTGTATCTGAATCCTAAATATGTTTCACTCAAAACGTTATTTCATTACTAGATCAAAAGATTCTAGCAAAGACGGACCTCGCGTTCGGTCCACATCTACCCCCTTCACAAAAGAGACAAAGGATACTGCGTCAAAGAAACCAGCGATGCATGACAGGTCAAAGGTCAGCAGTAACTCACCTGTTTCCTATAAAGCTGGTGAAAATGTCGTCTTTCCGAAACTTGAGAAAACTGAGGCGACTTTGGAAATTAAGAAACCCGAGCCTACAGGAAAGCCTCCAGCAGGGGAGGAAAAACTACTTGGTAAGATTATTGGCAGAAATTGATTATCTTTCGTTTTCAGAATTGAATCGAATAATTTTTTCAAATCGAATCGAATATTTAAATCGGAAGTTGTATAATAAACAAACAAAGACATCTTTTTATCAGCTTTTACTTTAAGTGAAACTTATTTACTTATTTTTGAAAAAAATTTGAAATTATCTTTTTGTTGATTTTGAATTATTTCGGAAATCGAATCAAATAATTTATGAATCGATGTTCTTAACTGAATCGAATATTTTGGACATCCCTTGTAAGATTATGTAATATCTTTTATAAGAAGTTTTGTTTTCACTCTAAGTAAGGTTTTTTAGGAATGGGTAATACAGAACAATTTTCTTCATAGAGGTCTGCTTCAAGCATCGAACCGATTAACAATATGAATGTTTATATGAAAAGTTTTATTTTGTTTAATTATTGACATTATATTATAATCTTTGTTACTTGTGTTATTGATGTGGAAAGAAATATAGCATACAAGCGAGGCTAGAAGCAGTGCCTAAAAGACCCAACTAACGGCCACTTACTAGCAAAGAGGTACCAGAAGATAAAGTGCCAGCAACTGCACTATAAGAGGAAAACATACAGAACTAAACCACCATAGTAAAGTGCAGTGAGTGGTATCTTCACTGGGTGATGATGAAACCATCCTTCACTACTTTATTTCCCTTCCACTTTCACAAACAATTATATACATTATGCTTACCGTAAATGGAATCCTATTCCAGATAGAACTCATGCTTGATTTAGAATCTTAACATATGCACAAGGATAAAAACTGCATCATTGATAAGGAAAACAGCATATTTCCCAAGACTTATTTTACAGGCCATAGTTACAGCCTTATCTATTTCCTTTACTGTTATCTTTGATCCTAGTGTAGTTTGGATGTTATTCTATTGGTCTGGGGGATGTAGACTTCTACTTATCCAACAGTAGCAAGAGCTAGAGAGGTTCAAAACCTTGCTTCACACTTACACAAATTTATTTCTGGAACGTTTCGTCTGACCAAAGTCAGAATTCTTCAGACAAGCGTTTTAAAAATTTTAACGGATGTCATTTTCATCCGTTTATATAGTTCAGAATTATCCCATTATTCACTGCCCTGAAGAAATTTGTCTGAATAGGTATTCGAAATGTTGGTAAACTACATTGTTTGTATTTCACCAGTTGAGCATATCCATGGAACTACCGGGTGGCAACCACTTGCTATCAAGTTAATGTTTTCTTACGATTGGGCTGTAGAAAAGTCATGGAGGCTTGAAACCTCAAAGCTCCAAATTAACCATCTAGAATAAATTATCACCTTATCTTTGTTTTATCAAATGCTTTTTTGTTAATTAAAGTTTATTTGAGGTTAGATAAACTATTTGAAAATTTCCCAAACCACTAAAAAACAATAAGCTGCAGCAATGAGATTCCGAGGTATCGTTCAGTGAACTATGAAACCGTCTGCCTTGTTTACTTGCGGCTTCGAATCCGTATGTGGCTGTTGCCACTTGAGTACTTGAATGTGATATCGAGTCAATGAGTATCAAAGTTAAGAACAGAAATAACGTGATCTCTTACTACAAACACAAAATTACAAGTATACTTATAAGCTTTCCGTAGGAAACAACCCAACTTCTTGTGACAAAACAAGATATGATGCATAAAACAGAGAATAATGTTACAAATGTTTGCAATGTTGCTGTTTTACAGAGCTCAAATTCAAACCAAAAAATCACAATTTTTACCGATTTTATTTCAGTCCCACCAAAGAACTACAGAGTTCAAAATCAAATTTATTTGTCTGTTTTTTCAGCTCCACCAAGACGATCCAGAGCCCACGTTATGCCGGCAGCAAAGACAGCGAAACCTTTGAAGAAAGGTCATGATTTTGCTCCTCATGAACTAACAGACTGGGTGAACTGGTGCGATGCTTGTGGAAGTATTATATTGTCTCTATTTGGGAAATGTGTCAAGTGCAAAAGTGAGTAATCAAGCTTTAATTGAAGCCACAGATTTAAATTTTTATATAATATTTAGTGGTAACATTTCCTAAAAGGAACAAACTAACGGCCACTTAATAGCAGAGAATTACCCCGAGATGTAGTACCAGCGACTGCACTCTAAACAGAGAAATCATCTCAAAATGGAACCAAACTGTCATCTATGTTTTATGTTTCACTTTCTTGATTCTAATGTTGAATACTTCCAATTCAACTACGGTTTTAACCAAATAATTTGTTAATTTCTATTTCTTTTCAAAAAAAAATTTTGCTAATAGTAATATAGTGATGTATCGCCTGCCCAAAAATCGTCTAAAAAGCATTGGTTGGTTTATAGTTTTTCCCATCGCCCAGGGCAGATAGCACTCATTACACTCTACTACAGAGGTTCAGTTTTGTTGCTGGTATTACATTTCATGTAATTGTTCATTTCTTTTCTATGCTGCTTCTGGTATTGTCTAGGGTGAAATTCAAATATTAAAACCAAGTTCTTTTACAACCCAGTTTACAATATGCATGTCTAGTAATTGTTTTATATTATTTCCTCATTCTTGGCACCCCTAGATTATATTAGTGTTATCAAATGCGGCTTAATATACATCTTTCGTATACTTATATGCTTTGCAAAGTGTTGCTCAGAATGATATATATATATGTAAACTTGTTCACAGAGTGCATGATGGTTTGCCATGGGAAATGTGCTTCTACAGTCTCTCTAACTTGTGAAGCAGATGAGATACGAGCAGCATCACAAATTGATCCTGCCTGGTATAAAACTATTGTGGAAGAAACCAAGGACGAGGTGAGTAGGGTTGCCATTCATATGTATTTATTTTCTAACTCTTTAATAACCCATCTACTTGTTTGGCTGCCAATTCACATTTATTTTGGAATTTCCACAGTGTTTTGAACGGTTATTCGGAATTCGCCGTCTTCACATTGCTTTCCTGATTGTGTTGATCAATCTGGCGTTAAAACCCTCTTCAATAAAAATTTTATAAGAGTGAAAATTTCTTGGTTTTCATTCCTATATTTATGTACCTTTCTGTACTTTCATATATTATATTTCTTTTGCAGCTATGCTTTATAAAATGAATTTTCATAAAAAAATGAAGCATGAATTAAAAATTTGAATAGATATTTTCGATTCAATTGGAAAAAATGTCATAATTGTTGTACAATGCTAATTTTTATATAATTTTTTGCTTGAAATTTTGAATTGTATGACCGGCTATAGGCTGCTATAAAATGAAAAAAATTAAGTGGCATAATCCCACTGATTGGTAATTTGGGTTATGTTCTTGTCCATTCGCAGTCGACATTAAAGGAATACAACACCATACATCGAGTGATGCCGATAGGAGAAATAAAAGAAAGAATCGAGAAATTTAATAAAACTGTTAAAAGTACGCAGCAAATGACACTGGTAAGTTTCCTGATATATGCTTTCTTGATGTTTGATAACAAAGTCTGTACAACATTGATTTTTTTCAAGGCGATAATGATATTATGAATGATCTGCGGAACGTGGACTAACTAACCTGCCTGTCCTTTTTCGATACCTTTTTGTTTGAAGTTACGTATGCAGTAAATGTAAGGATACTTTAGCAAGAGTAACTATGACTGCCCTATCGGAAAATATTTTGAAAGCATCATTCACTAAGTGTAAGTCACAGATGGGTTGCATCGATGAGACGCGAACCACCTGTGTGTGATAAAATTTATGATCGGGTAACTGGAAAAGTTCAAAGTCTTTTGCGAGAACGAAGCGAGTTTCTGGATCTTTCTAAATATTTGGAAGATTTGTTTATGGTATTTTCTACGAATACTAATAAATTTTCTTCATTTTCTGATAAATTTTAATTTTCGTTTGACTGCTGAAGTAGCTACATATCCGTCTTAACTAAAGAGGTGACACAGAGTTCGTACATTCCTAGCACCAGGGTGGAAGATTTTTTCTTTGGATGTCTGGAATTTTTAAGCCTCTTGATGATCCAGAAGGCTGAACAGTCATACACACTGTTATGATATAACCACGTTGATGATTTCAAGGCTTTTTGTTCAATTTCAATATTGTCAGCTACAAAAGGAAACATTTTAATCTTCTTTCATGGGATGTTACTTAGGCAAATTTACTTCTGATGACAGTCATTTTCTGAGAGTGTCTAAGTAGTTGACATTCCGTCAGTCTGATAAGAACTATGGAAATAATGTATTAAACTGTACCAGTATATTAAAAGAACATCGTTATAGGAGTACAAATGATTGAAATTCATATTCACAAATGTAATTGGTCTCGGTTTGTTCTGACATATTTTTTCTTATATTCAGCAAGAAGACGGTGAAACGTTTAGAGGTTTCATCAGGGTAACTATGAATCTCACGCGGCCCGTCAGCGTAGGTTCAGAGGAAAACCAACAAAAGGACAGAAAGAAATTACAGAGATCCGCATCTTTCTATGTCAATAAGGTGAGGATTTATGCTGTGTGTACCTGCTGCCTGACGAACATCAACTTCTCTGAACTTAGTTCGTGAAATCTGAACAATGTTGCTGTTCAGCTACTCAGAAACCGAAGGAAATGGGTTCCATCAAAAGAAAATTTTGCAATATTTTATGATGATTAACCCTTTCACGTTACTCGAGGATGTGATAACTCTGGCGAGCCTGGTCGAAATAAAAGATTTTTTATTCTCTTGTTGAAATTCACTCTGAACAGGGCGGGGAGCAGTACCTGTAAGGAACTAACAGTCACTTATTTGGAAAGAGCTACCACACAAGGTATAGTCCCGACTGCCGCATTTTAAGTGGGAAACATCTCATAAGAAACTGAATTACTATGGCAAAGTACAGTTACTGGCTTTTCCCTGAACAATGGTGAGATCATCTAAAACTTCTTTCTTGTGGAAAAACATCTGAAACGAAACTGAACCGTCATAATAAAGTGCAGTAAGTGGCTGCATCTACCACTTCTTTGCTTCCTTCAATTCGCCTTTTACGACACTCAGGAAATACGTTGAATAAATAACTTGAATAGTTTTGACCGAGGAAAAAGTGCTTTGTGAGTAAGGGCTTTATAATAGTCCTAACGTATTTCCTGCGTGTTGTAAGAGGAGAGAAGACTAAAATGAATCAAGAGAGGTAGATAGTTTCAACATCACCCGGTGCAGACATCACTTACTGCACTTCATCATGGTTTTTCAGTTTCATTTGGAATGTTTTCTGTTCAGAGAGCAGTTGCTGGTACTACATCTTGTACTAGCTCTCCGACATCAAGTGGCCGTTGGATGGTTCCTTTAGGGCACTACTTCTGGCCTTGGAGTGAATTTCGATAAAAAAAATATCCATCGGACAGCACTGCTTTTATCGACCCTTACTGGTGTTGATTTAAATTAGTGATTGTGAAATAAATTTTCATTCTCTAATTCAAACTAATTTTCCAGGGAGCAGTAAAAGCCTTGTATCTGAGCTCAAACACAACGGCGGAAGAAGTTGTCTCTGCTTTACTTAATAAATATGGAATCAAAGATAATCCGCTGAAGTTTGCTTTATTTGAGAAACAAGTACGAGAAGAAGGACATAGTGAGTATTGTTTGTTTTTGCAATTTTTGTAGATTTTAATATATAACTGATCTGTCTTGTTCAACCATGGAGCGAATTAAAATAAAATAAAAAATATGATGACCCATAACTGGGCCTGATTAGTTTTGTCTTCATAGTTTTCTTTGAATGGTTTTCAAAATTCACTTTATATAAAGGTTTCGACTTTTTCAATCACTCAATATTATGTATTCATTCATTAGCAAATCGACCAAAAGTAATTTAAATTTCAGTTAGGGTGTAGTCCAGCAGCACCTAGCACCTCGTGTAATTTCCAAAATTTTGTGATCAAATCCAGAAAGATTTGTGGCAATTTTTTCTCATGATTTTCTCTAAGCAAGGCAATCGCAGGTTGAATATCTAGAGTTTGACTCTATTAATCTATGCCCACCACTATGCCCAGGGTGTTATCACTTGGGTAGGCTAAGCAGAACAGGAAGATCATATCTTTCCAACAACTCTAATCCTGTCCGTCTATAAGTGGCCGCGCCGGTATAGGGCCTTGGTCAAGGCTGGTCCACTCCAAGAAGTGGCTCTAATAAAATGAAAATTGACTCAACCTATGGTCCCCAGTACCCAACCTATGGTCACCAGTAGAACCAGTACCAACTGCTCTCTTAAGAAGAAAACATCCCGAACTGAACCTCTATATCAAAGTGCAGTGAGTGCTATCTGATTATTGAGACATCTACCATCTCTTTTTTCCTTCCACTCACAGCTTATGATGCACAGAGTTGGGGTAATTTAAAATTCCGAACCTACAGGGCACAATATGTTTTGAATAAAAACCTAATGCAAAAATAGTGAACGTAAAATCTCAATTCTGATCCATTTCTACAGTTATCCTTAGGAAGATGATGACCAGGGAACGGCCATTATTTCTACGGTTGTTATGGGGAGATGGAAGCACACAACAACACGCTTTTATTCTACAGGAGAACGAATCCAGAGAAATTCAGGTAATTCAAGTTATTTATTAGCCAATATAAAGGTGGATGTGGTTTTGAAAATGCTTAGGCCTGGGGGTTTCCAAAATATTCAATTTGGATTTGAGAATTCATAAATTATTTGATTAATTTTTTTTTAATTTTCTGGAAAGAAGTCCTTGTTTATTATAAGACTGTAGTTCTGTTCAATCTGCAAAAACTATTCAATAAGATTTCGAAATTATTAAGATATCTGATGTTGGTCACAACACCCAAAGCAGATATCACCCACATCCATTACACTCTACTTTGATGGTTCAGTTCCATCTAAATTGCTTAGCGAGCAGTTGCTGGTTTTGAATTATATGTAATGCAGCTCTTTGTCATATGTTTGTTTGCTCCTTTTGTTGCTCTCGACCTCGGTAAGAGCGAACTAATGACAAAAATTATAAATTTATATTTCAGTGGGAGTCTTTCTCTCTTCCCGAACTGTACACATTTTTAAAGATTTTGGAAAAAGAACAAAATGACCATATAACATGTATTAAAGTTAAGTTCGACGGACGTAGGCAGGATATACTAAAAGCTATGGAATTTCAGAAGAAGAAGAATGGTAAATGATTTTATAAAGACAACAGTGTGATGTCATAGTACCAAAGTATAACGTTTGTTAGATCATACAAATATATTAAAAATAAGAAGAAACAACGAGGTTGTTGATGGTTTTACCATCACCCAGGGCAGATGCTACACATTGCACTCTATTCACTGAAGTAATTCAGTTCTGTTTGAGATGTTTCCACTTTTATAGTACAGAACTGAACTGCCATAGTAAAGTACAAGGTGTGGTATCTATTTGGGCGATAGAAAAACCATCTACCATCACTCTTTCCTTACAGTCGTCCCTATAACACGAAGGAAATATGTTAGGACTATTCTAAAGCTCGCATCGCACATAGCTATATTCATAATTTTGGGTATTTAATTTGTTAAAATGGTTTTTATCATCACCCAGGGTGGGTACCGCTCACTGCACTTCACCACGGTTTATTTCTGTGTGGGATGTTTCCCGCTTAGACTGCAGTTGCTGGCACTTATATTGTAGTAGTGGCTTTTTGACATTTATGTGGCAGTTAGGTCGATCGACCTATCTCTGAGCAGACTTTCACAAAAAAAACTTAAAAAAAAACTAGATTAGGAAGGTGATTTTTGTAACTTATCATTTGGCATACATCATGATTTTATTAAACATTCAAGTAATTTTGACACACAAAACTAAGACTGTCCAACAGATTCGATTCATTTTCTGCAAAAATTGAAATCAAACAAAATGATAATTAAAAATTATTTTTATAGATAAGTGAATTATAAGCTGATATTTTGGTCACCCCGACTCGTAGCAGATTTTAATACCCCACTCAAATGAGTGGCTGTAGAAAACGATTTCACAATTCTCTGTGAATAAACGTAAAGGTTTCAATAATATAGTAAGCTACCTTCTTTATTTTGTCTTTACAATATCTAAATATGGCCTATTTTTTCGTTATAACCAGTGTTTTTGTTTTTATTTTTCTTCAATATCTGTTTTTCATTGTTCTTTTTTGTCATCGTTGCCTTGCCAACCTGTGTTTGTTTGTTGCCAAGGCAACTAACTCTCTAAGAAATACAATGCAGAAGATTCACCCATTATAATTTCATTGACACCATTGTGATGTCTTTAATCTCTTCTCTGCGAATTTTAGACCATGCTCCCATATGAAGAGTCATCTTAGTACCTGTAACCAGGGCTGTGGGGTCGAAGCTTGAGGAATCTATAAAACTTTTCAGACTCCGACTCCTATAAATAACGTGCCTCATACAAATGCTATTAACTCCACACACATAACGCTGCTGATGATTATTTAGAAATATGTTAATAAAATAATGTTCTCTGAGAAAAATGATAATATACTGGTCAGCGGTCTGCCATCAACTACTACCGGTATCACTTATATTCAGAGCAGAGTTGCAGACTGATCGGTTTTAATCGTCATTTTTTACATAAAATTCATTGAAGTTTTACTTCATGTTTGAGTACACATTACATAATAGAGGAATCTGGGAGTCGGTAGTTTTAAAAACTGGGGAGTTGGAATCGAATATGTTGACATCGACTCTACAGCTCTGCCTGTAACTGCTTGTTTTTGTTTCGTGACATCTCCTGCCCCTATGTTTAAAATAAAGAACGCGTTCACTTTCCTGATTCTTTCGTAGGGACGCATGGTCTATCTGTTCATTTTGTCTGAATAGAATAAATTACTGCTTCACTCTTTTTCTCGGGGCAGATTCCATTCACTATACCTCATAAATAGCAGAGCAGTCGGGAGATCTGCTAAGTATAGTCTATTTTCTGGATTTCAAATGTTTTATGTGATAAATATGCGCTTGAAATTGCTTGTATTTGCGCTTGTATTTGGGCCTTGAAATTCTAAGGGTTTTTGAAATATTTCCAAACTTTCTGCTTTATGTCACTTACATTTTTTATGTTAATTCAAAAATACTTATCAGAATTAGGGCTGGGCAATTTGATTCGGTGATTCAAATCGTTTGAAATACAAATGATTCGAATTATTCGTGAATCGTTCATAGGAACAAAAACTTGCTGAATTAACTGGAATTTTCATTTTTAACGACAAAACACAATAAATTTTGGTCATATTTGACCAAAATTGATTATGTTTTGTCACTAAAATTGGAAAATTAGTTCTCTTAAACATGGAGTGTGAAAAAATACGCTAAAAACATTTTTTTGATATTCGTAATGAAGACTAGCTGTAATAGTAACAACTGGGTATTTGTTATTTACATGGAATTAGGGATTCGATCCAATTCAAATCAGATTCGAATTCCAAATGATTCGGTTTTGCCCAGCCCTAATTAGAAGTTCTGTTTTATTTCGGTAAGTACCTGCCACTGACAGAGTGTTCCATATTGGAGCAATCTATCAGTGACCAACACTTTATCATTATTTTTACTGTTAAATCTCGCCGCTTTTACTTTTATTCTAATTATATTCATGCTGCAATGGTTTATCTTTATTAGCTTTAAAATCATTGATTCTTTGCTTTTATTTTGTTATCTATTTTATTTCTGAAAATCTGCCTTAACTATATCGTAGTTTTCTTATAATTTAGGACCGGGCTCAATGACTCTGTGCTTTTCATGCAGGTTCGATTATACTGTGTTCTGGTTGTTTGTTGATAAATCCATGATAAGTCAGGGTTTAACATAGGCAGGGTGGCAGAAACTTGGTTTTCTTCAAGTGTCTGAGATGTTCATGTCATTTTCTTAAGATAAATAAAAAAGGTTGATATTCTGGGTTTTGAGGTCTGATCAGTCTGATGAGTCCATGATAATTCGTAATTTAACCCGGTGGGTGGGTCGGTCTCGTAGCTCACGGTTGCCACCAGGTAGATTCGTAGCTCTAATATGATATGATATGCCGGTGAAAGCAAAATAAAATAATCTTGAGAGATTTTCTGAATGGAATTTCAAAACGTCAGCAGATTGGTTTGTTTAGCTTTCAACGATTGTGCATCAGATCAGAACGAGGCGGGTTTCATCAATCTGGAAACAGCCCTCTGGTTTCTAATTTTGTCTAAATTAATATTCCTTTAGTATAAGCACTGTTGTATTGTGCAAATGCGCTGAAGCTGAAATTATATGAATCAGTAAGACTGAAATAAAAGTGTGAATAATTTTAAACGTATCTGAGGAAAACAAAATGTGAACTCTTGTATACCAAAAGAAATATGTTTTTTATTAATTTGTTGTTAAAAATATGGACAATGATATTCATAATCACTTTTTAATATATACATATATTTGGTCATGGTTTTGCTGGAAAATGAGTATCATAGCCTGGAATACTATCCTTAACTGTTGTCATCTAATATTATTTTCTTAACAATGGACTCTACTCTTTTCCTTCGTAATGGAATTGACCAAAAACCCCTAATCCTAAACAAAGTGTCTAAACCTGTGTATTTTTATACGATTTGATCATCTGTGAAATCTTTTGTGTGTACTTATTGAAAATTGCATATTTTTGGATGTTTTAATGACTGGGATCCAAATATTTCTTGATATGTCCAATCCTTACCCCTGTGACTCGCGCTTAGGCAAAATGAAAATCACAAACAAAATTGAAATATTGTATAAATACAGAGACGTTTTAAGCCAATAATCTACCAAAATATTTTTGTTTGTGGAGTCCGCGCTGCCAGGGTGAGGGCCTTCCTAGTTCATGCTCACTAAATAAAGTCTCTTGACTGATGAAATGGGTAATGATCCCCAAAATTTGTGTTTCGCACAAGAAATTTTGTTCAGAAATCATCCCGTTTTTCACTGTACATCTTGTTATTATTATTATTGTTATTGATTATCTACGCAGTAGCAGCATTTCTTATTTTCAATGAATAAACGGTTTTCCAATTTTAATATTGTTCTGGTAGGAGGTAAACGGGGAAGTTAAAAACAGGAAAGTATATTTTCATCCTGCAAATGGTAAGTCTAATACCAGGACTTGAGCTTATGGCGTGGCATTGCCTGCCTCATAGCCGAGGATCTCGGGTTTTGGTAGGCAAGAAATGAAAAATGAAAAATGAGCCAAAATCATCGTAGAAAACTCGTAATGTGTAAGTTACTCCGCGCCGTAGTTTTTAGGACAATAAAAAAAAACATAGGGCTCAATAATTTGCGTGGAAAGGAAACGCTGATGTAGGTATAGGCAGGTGAGTGCATCCCGCCTTAGACTGTATTGAAAAACGTACGACAACACAATGATTATTCAAATAGCTCACGCGTCTGTGCTCGCAATTACCTTTACTTAAATAAGTTTTGCATTTCGCCCTTGAATGGGAAAATCTTTGCTCTATTTTTAAAAACAAAAATTTGCAAGCTTTCGTTGAGCAGGATGTTTGGGATAAAATGTATCGGTTCAATCTGAACAAAAAATTAGAAGCCCTCGGAAAAGTATTTTCCTTGTCCAGCTCTACCGCGCCAAGGCGCTATATATTTTTCTTGAAATCACACGGATACTTTTAAATGTACAGTGACGCAACAAACATTTTATTTCAAACTTGTTAAAGCGGAACGACTCACTATGGAAACGTTTAAATTGTCCTCGATTATGAGAAAACAATTGAAACAAAGAAGTATTGTAGCGTAATAATCACAAGAGGGATTTAAAGATGTCGTATCGACTTAGCAGACGACGAAGTTGTCTTCGAGTACACTGAGGCAAAAAAAAGTTATTTATGGATCAAACTTATTTATGATTTATAGAAGCATAGCATAGTCAAGTTCAAATCAAGTTTATTGAAACAACTGAGAATGCTGGGTTTATTTCATTATCGAAATTAGTTGAGATGTGGTAAATAATTATAATAAAAAGGTTATCGAACGGTGGCCATTGGAATTGATTTATATAGTCATATAAGAAATACTCAGTTCAAAGTACTTTAGTGATTTAAACGACGTTCCAAAGAAGCATATCAAATGTTAATTTAAATAGCACTCGCTGCGTAACTGGAAAGGTAAAGAGAATAAGTCACCGCATCAAAATATGTCGCCCTCGGCGCGCCAAGATATAACATTTTCGTTGTTGAGCAGACTTATGATTAAGAATGTCGCACACGCACAGGTGTATTGCTGTGTTTTTTTAAAGACGAGGAAAAACTGAGGTCGTGCGTAGAAGTTACCGCAATTAAAATTAATTTATCAAATAATGTGTCGCCTCACCTAGAGTTAATGAACATTAAATCGAGCCTGACCCACATATGGAAAACGCCTTCAAGGCGTTCATTTAAATGAGTTCTGCCCTACGACATAAATTCAGTAATACCACCGTTTTTAACAGTAATTTGACTTGGTGATATTGAAATAGAAAAAAACTGAAAAAATCGACTTTTTCGATCAATTGCGCCCTATCGATAAAGCGCAAATTGGCGAGACGCGGTCCTTAAACAACTCATACCTGGCATAAATCTCAAATATAAGACGATTTCAACTTTTTTGAAATAAACAATTACTGCAAATGATTAGTAAATTTTTTGCGGTTTTGTTGTAGTGTGGTAAGGCCATAAATGTGTCAATATGGGAAACAATAGGACTTTAATGGATTGATTGAATAAACATTATGTTTGTCTTGCGGTAGCGAAATTGGAAGTTTTCGATGATATCAACGGGTACGAGGGATTCTCTTTTGTCAGAGTGACTGGGGGCACTGGCTGCGGAACCGGAGGGATGGAGGGGGCGGTGTTAAAAATTCTGAAAAGGGTAGACAGTCAGCCTCAATATTTTGAACCAATATAGGCAAAATTTTCGCGCGCAATCGCCTTCTTGCATTTTGTATAAGTGCTTTGTTCTTTTTTTTTTCAAATGATAACTTTTAGCAAAAAAAAATTCGCGCGCCTTTGTCGCAATTATTTTGGACAGAGGGTGGAAATTTCGATATTGATGGATGGAGTTCTAAAAGATGGCAACGGAATGACCAAATTTTTGTCTGTGTGAAGTGAATGCTTATCCTTTCGAAGTTGAAACCAGCTTAGAACATTGCAATACAGCAAAGGTGCCTTGATCAATATCAGTCAGAAACACGGTAAATGTATGAGCGCATATTTGCGTAGAATCAGCAGTACTCTGTATATGACGAGATAAGAGAGCGATCTCATTTAGAGAGACTGTGGTCAAATCTTGCGTGTATCAGCGCTGTGATCTCGGGATTTTTGTCATGAAGAAAAGTTGTCATAACTTTATCTTAACGGCAATCAAACACAAAAACCGCGTCGAAACAGCGTCAATTTTTGCTTTACATTAACATTTATGTATTTTCAAAATTCTGTTGCGGTAAAAATGATTAGTTGTTGTTTTCTCTAGACGCGCGGTAGATCAGAGTTTACCAAGTTATCGAGGAATGGTTCTATCCCATATTCCCTAGAATAGGTCTTTGTCCTTATGTCATCGAGTTCATATAGTTCACCATAAGGTATGAATAATTCGTTACTGAGTGTTGACCGAGTCGCTAAAGTCAAACAAGCACTTTAAGTTTTGTTCACAAAGTCTTAAGTGGACACTTCAAGTCCTGAGTGGCGTTGATTAGCTCCCCAGTGAGAGAAATATGGTCAAAACACCTAATCAGTAGGTTTTTGAGGAATTAAGCTTTTATCGTGCATGGCCCGTAGATGGGTCGCACCATCTCTGTGCGACCCATCTGCGGGCCATGCATGATAAAGCAAAAATGCTGATCGGTTTGTTCAATACAAAAATGATTCTGAGCGAAATCTAAGATCATGTGTATACAGCTGGGCAAGACCGAATCATTTGGCATTCGAATTTGATTCGGATATTTTTTTCTAATCGGGTCGAATCGTCAATTTCACGAAAATAACAAATATCCATTTTTACCATCTTAACCTGTCTCCATTAACAAAATCAAGATATTTATAGTAACGAATTACTAATATTGGCATTGTGGACAGACTTACAGGCAATTTAACAACAAAATACAAACGATTTTGGTCAAATTTGACCAAAATCGATTGCATGTTGTCAATAAAATGAAAATTGCGTTTCTTTTAGCAATTCCCCCCCCCCCCCCCCCCCCCCCCCCCCCCCCCCCTATGAGCGTGTAACAATTGATTCGAATAATTTGTGCGCCTAGCTTATTTTTCATGGGAAAGGGGTTGAGGGATCGGATTTGTCTAAATCATTATAATGCGATATTTTGATTGTCCCATCCCACCTCTTCCGACTTTCCAAATATGCCACAAATTACTGGGACCCTAATGCTGTGCTCAATGATTTTTTGTTCCTATGACCAACTCACGATTGATTCGAATAGTCTGCACTTCGAATCCTCGAATCGCCTAACCCTGCATATGAGTCGCTATGTGTTTTATTTTCAATAATTCAAAATCAACACAATCAAAACTTGTATCAGCTTGCAGAAAATAAATTTAATTTTGATGTATTCTACAATTTTCGATTCGCAAAATCGATTTGCTCTTTGTCGCGTCGACTTGTGACTAACTACTTTTCCTTCTATCCCTTTGTGTAAGTGGATCCGTATGCTAAAATCGAGGATGTTATAGAGAGGGAATAAACTACTATACATGGGGTTCCAATATCAGACTTCCTCAGACAAGCATTTTCAACAATGAAAATGCTTGTCTGAGAAAGTCTGACCCTGGTCAAACGAAACGTTACAGAAATAAATTTGTGTATGTGTGTAGAAAGGCTCTTGAACACTTTGTGTATTATTCGATTTACGAAGACTTTTCTTTTTCATTGAAGAATATATAAGTCGTGCACTAATATGTGTTACCTCTGAATCCGACTGGTTAGGTATATAAATCTGAAACGATTTGCTTTATATATGTTTATCTAAGATTGATCTTTTTGTTTTATTTCCTACAGCCTGACCGCGACCCCACGGTGTGTGTTATAGCTTCTTGCAAAGTGTCTGGCTAGTGGGTCTGTTCGATGGTGAAACGGGTAAAGCATCAAACCATCGGCTACCACCAGACAATACCACCGCGCCTTACCGAGTCGAGATCGAGATTGAATCTGTTTTCTTGTCCTAAAACACATTTTTTTTCAACCTCTCCCGGTTTCGACGCCAGTGCTACACGCTATGAACAGATAAACTTATAATTTTTCTACAGAGTAGACTCTATGTAGCATTATATAAGTCTGTTATTATCCAATGGATATAGCCTCTACGTAACCACTGCCCTTCCAATCAACATGGCGTCAGCTACTCTGCCAGCTAAAACCGGATCATTGCCGGGATCAAGGTAAGACGAACGACCAGAATACAAGGTCCGCCTCAGGGCAGAGGCTCGTCAAAATTCTCACGTAAAATCTGTCAAAAATTCACTTGTTTTAGGACAAAATTCTACGGTATACACAGAATTGAGCTCCAAAAGGTAAAAATTCTGTTTTATTGCTGGCGACGCGATCCATCTGAGACTCATACTCAACAAAACGTCACGTCGAAAATTTGCTACTGAGTAAGGCTTAAATGTTACATCCCTCACAATCTATTTTACCTGTAGGTTCAGGCTTTAGAATAGTCCTAACGTATTTTTGCCTGTCGTAAGAGATGACTAAAAGGATACAAAGAAGTGGTAGGTGGTTATACCATCGCCTGGGGCAGATACCACACACTGAACTTCGCGGTCCAGTTTTATTTGGATTATTTTCCGCTTAGAGTGCAGTTGCTGGTACTACTTCTCATAGTAGCTCTTTGCTATTAAGTGGTCGTTAGTTGGTTTCTTTTAGGCACTACCGGCCTTTCTCAGAGTGAATTTCAAGGAAAAACATCGCCATTCGTCTGAATTTTATGTAGTAATTTTCATACTGTTTTTAATTCTAGGTCTAGCACACGTTCAAGGCACAGGCGCAGTGCCACACTACCAACTCGGCTGCCATCAATAGTACCAAAGTCAACACTTGTTGCCCCCAAACTCCATGACATTGAACCAACTAAGAGGTGAGTTGAGAAGTTAATTCAAATTGTGCGATTTCTGTGATTCGAATCGATTCAGGGCACAGATTATTCGAATCAGCCGAGAATTGACATTAGGAAGTGAAACTTGTGGAAAAGCAGGATCATGATATTTCTAGAATAAAAATTGTGGGATGAGTGATTCAAATTCCAAATGATTCAACTACGTATCTGCACGAGAGGTCGTGGTTCGCCATATGATTAAGCTCTATTCGTGGCTTTCCCCTCCCGCAGGATAAAAATGATATCCTATCCTATTCAAAATAAAATTACATATTCTTTATCCTCATAGTAATTGGCGCAGTTTTTAATACCGCCAAGTAAGCTACTGTCAAAGACCAGTGTTTTTGTTGCGTATTTTGTTACAGCGTAAGCAAAGTTTTGAGCAGGGCTTATAATAAAATAACTGACAGCCACCAATAGTGTAGTCCAATAGAGTGTCGTCTGCCCTGGGAAATGGCGAGATTACTCATCAATAGGGCTTCTCGGTAACTCTACAAAATGCCTCCCTTTTTAGAATCTGCTAATTTGAATCAAAATAAAATTAATCAAAATCGTGAACATTTTGATTGTATTTCATCGTTAAAATGAAAATTCCACTTTATTTTACTAATTTTTCTCTATGACCGATTGTGTTAACTTCATGCTTGGGATCGATTGGAATCACCAAAATTGAATTTCCCGGCCTTATTCTCCAATAAAAATGCAAATTAGATAGGGCTGGGCGAATCGAATAATTTGGAATTCGAATCTGATTCGAATATTTTTTTCGAATCGGATCGAATCACTAATTCCATGTAAATAACAAATGTCCCATTTTTAGTATTACAACTTGTCTCCATTGGGAAAAACAAGAAATTCCTAGTTAATAGTGTATATTTTTAATCCATATTCCATGTCTAAGAACAACAATTTTCATATTTTAACGACAAAATATAATCGATTTCGGTCAAATTTGACCAAAATCGATTGCATTTTATCGTTAAATATGAAAATTCTTGTTCATTCAGCACGTTTCGTTCCTATGAACGATTGATTCGAATAAATTGTGATTCGAATCGATTCGAATCATCAAATCAAATTGCCCAGCCCAAATATTAGAGCAGTGAATTCCAAACGTAACTTTTTTTACAGAATAGACGTCCTTCATCCACCCACCGTTCCACGTCGGACAGTTTTTCTTGAAACATTTGAATCTCATGATCATATGAGCCAACGATGTCAACTTATGCAGAGACGGCAATGGTATCGATATCACGGGGAATGGCAAAAACCTTTGTATGGGACGCCGGCAGTCAGGGAATCTTACAGGTTAGTACGTGTAGGGTGCGCGGTCACAGTTTGGCGGGTTAAAAATGCGCTCTGAGGTCTGAATCCCATACGGGTTTCGATCCCAAGACGATAAAGTTTTTGGGTCGAATCCCGTGTGAGATGATAACATACTAGGAGATTGTTGGATTTCTCGTCGTTGCACGGTGGTTCGCGCAACTGATGGTTACGGCTTCCTCAACCAAACCTTGTCCATTCACAGTCAAGATCTGTAAACGGTTAGGAAGAACCTCATCCCCGACTTGAAAGTGATATCTGCACGAGAAGTCACGCCTTATTGACGGCTTTCCTCTCCCGCTAATTAAAAATACAATATTATTCAACATAGCCCTTATGGACCGCGCCCAATCAGCGCGTCCCATTAGTGGCCCACACTTGGCAAAACTCAGTAGACTTAACTTTGCAGAGACGGCAATGGTATCGGTACCATGGGGAGTGGGAAAAGCCAGTGTGCCGGGCGTCGACAGTCACAGATGGAAGAAATTTTATTTTGTCAAGCATGAGCCACAGACAGACCATTCCTTGTCGGCGCGACCTTCAAGGACTATGGGAATGGGCAAAACCGCATCATTTAGAATTGGAATCTAATTCGAATATTTTTCTCGAATCGAATCGAATCAGCAGTTTTTTGCAAACACATTGTTTGGTTTTTCCTTTATAATACCCCATTATCAAACTCAAGAGGCCGATAATAGTAAAATCACTTAAAATGACTATTAGAGACGTTAACAACATTGTCATTATTAGTGAATTTATGCTTTAATCTTTCAAGAAAAATTTTTTTCGTTAAAATGCGATAAATCCAGTCTGGATCTTATAACTTTTCGTTCCTGTGGCAGATTCCTCATTGATTCGAATAATTTGTGCTTCGATGCTTTGTGCCCAGGCGTATAGAGTAACTCAAGCTTAATAAAAACATGTGGGTAGGGCTGGTCAGGGCCGAATGATTCTGTTCGAATTCTGATTCGAATATTTTTTCGAATTGGATTTAATCACTAATTTCATGTATATAACAATTTTTCCCATTTCTAATATCACAAGTTGTCTCCATCGTGAAAATCCAGAAATTTGTACTTCATTGTACATTCTCAATTCGCGCTCCATGTCTAAGAGCAACGATTTTCACTTTTTAACTATAAAATATAACCGATTTTTGGTCAAATTCGACCAAAATCGATTGTATTTTCTAGTTAAAAATGAAACTGCAAGTTCATTTAGCAATTTTTTGTTCCTATGGACGATTCACTATTGATTCGAATAAATTGTGCTTCGAATCGATTCGAATCACCGGATCGAATTGCCCAGAACTACATGTAGGTAACAACTACTTCTTACTGGAACAGAACTGCCTTAAGCACACACACGCACACATTATTTGGCTAAGTGGATAAGGTCCTTCAGTGGTTCCTGACACATTTGCGGGAAGTCGTTGAAAATGTACTCAAATGAACCAAAAACTTCGAAAGAAATCAAATAACATTTCTTATTAACTTACAGATCTGACATTAGAAGCGTTTTAAAGTCACAAATGGAAGATCGTCAAATGAGAAGAAAGAGAGACTGGGAACATGCGTTGTATGAAAGTGTACAGGTATGATTACTTGCGGTAGCACTGGGTAGGAGGAGGTTGATATTCCTTCTACCCGTTTCAACGTTTTGATAAGGGAGGAGGCCATCTTTACGGAATTTAACGTGAAAATATCAATAAAATAGGCAAAATTTTCACGATTTCTCAGTGACGAAATTGCATTTGCCATTAAATTCTTCTCGGTTTTGCTCCCAAAATGGGTGGAAACAGCATTCGACAGGAACCAACTGACGCACACATGTAACGTGTGGGCGCGATGGCCTAGTGGTTAAACATGTTAGCATCGCAGGTTAAAGATCTCGGGTTCGAGTCTCATATCTCTCCCCGTGCCCGCTCCTATCTTGTGCATTCAACTTTATGGACGATGAATCATTTGAATATTCCCGATCAGAAATCCTATTTTGTTAAGTATGGGTGGTGTGGTGAACGCGACGCTGACGAGCGTAATACCTAATGAATGACGCAAGTTCGAACCCCAGTAAACGGGCCGAAAAAGCAATACATGCGGTTCTCTTTAGCCATCAGCATTGGGGCGATGCTCGATAACCTTATCGGTTCCTGATTGGTTCCACGCTGGATGGTATGATAAGACGCAGGAATAATCTCGTATCCAGATGTAATCGCAGACATTGTTAATTTCATATTGTGAAATAAAGGTCATATCATTTCGTGTAAAACATTCATTGGATTTTTATTGAAACTGTTTTCAGGCGACGAATCGAGATCGGATGGAGGCAGAATTAGATATGGAGAAGCGAAGAAATAAATTGAGACATATGAATACATTCACACGCGAAAATAAACGGGTAGGTTTTTTTATTTGTATTTATAGGTTTAATTTTGTTTGTTGTATCTGTTAACCTCCAAATATCAGTAGCAGGATGGTGATTCACGTAACTAATGGATACTGCTTGCTCCACCAATCGTGCCAATGATTTGGGAATTTAAAACTGTTTAGGCCAAACATAATAAAAAAGAATTTCATTTATTTCAGCACTCAAAATTTCATATTGCCTGTTTCTAAAATGCAAGACTCTTTCCCTACCAAACAAATATTTTCTGATATTGTGGAGTTTTCATTTATATCAAATACGGCTGGGAAAAACCGAATCAATCATATGGAATTCGAATCTGATTCGAATATCTTTCGAATCGGATCGAATCACTAATTCTATGTAGATAACAAATATCCCATTTTTACTATTATAACTTGTCTCCATTGTGAAAATAAAGAAATTTATAGTTTATAGTATATTTTCAATTCACACTAAGAGCAACGATTTTCATATTTTAATGGCGAAATATAATCGATTTTGGTCAAATTTGACCAAAATCGATTGCATTTCGTCGTTGAGAATGAAAATTCTAGTCAATTTAACAAGTTTTTGTTCCTATGAACGATTCACGATTGATTCGAATGAATCGTGCTTCGAATCGATTCGAATCACGGAATCGAATTCCCAAGCTCTAATAACAATCCATTTTCAGAAACCTAAATCCCCTAAAGCATTTTTTGTTATTCTTTTTAACTTCAATTTTTTCGAAATATTTGCTTCGCTATATTTTTAGCAAGGGAGGTTGAAAGTTCTCCTTCAATTTTTTTTCTGTGAAGTATATCGGTAGCAAATTTGTGTAAGTGTGAGGCAAGACTTTGAACCTTTCTAGTTAGCTATAGACTCTTTTACTACTGTATCCTTGCATTCAACGCAAACGGATCCGCAAACACAAAGGAATAGAGTAAGAATAAGTAGTTAGTCCACGTCCCAAACCACCCTGCTTTCAATCTGGATTTTTTTTTCGATTCTATATGCAATTTTATCTGCAATATCTTATTTTCTCAGATTATGGAAGAAAAATGGCAAGAACGCGTCCGGCGTCGCACGGTAGAGAATAAGCAAGATCTCGAACAATTACAATACAATCCTATAAATTGGAGCCATACACTCAAATAGCTACCATTTGTGGTGGCCGGACTTACGGGCAATCCCCATGAAAATGTTCAGTATAGCGCAACTGACCTCGAAGACTAAAATACCTAATCAGAAATACAATTTACAAAATGGAAACCAAATAATTTGAAGCATCTAACACTTGATCACGGATAAAACATACATGGCCTACATACCATCTGGAATCAGTTGCATTATCACCAAAAAAATGTAATATTTTACCTAAATATTCTCGGTAAATAGCTTAAAAAGTTTTTTTTTAAATTTGTCTCATTGAAATTTTTTTTGTTTGTCCCGGCTGAATGAAACAACCCCATAAAGAAGGCTATTTGATCGATCGACACTAATACTTTTATTTTCATTTATTTCCAAAAAAAAAATAGAATTTCGTTGGGAATTGTTTGGGTTAGGCAATTTGATTCGGTGAAAAATTTATCCGAAACTTCGAATTCGAAATTATTCGGTTTTGCTCAGCGATGTGTCCAAATTAAGTATAAGTCTCAAATTAAGCTTTTGATTCAAATTTTATGTAAACAAATTTGGAAATTCATTGCATCAATTTTCCTGGGCTCGTACATTTCTGTATCCTTTTACCAAAATTAGACAATATTTTCTATTATGTTTCGTGTTTTTATATTATCTTTAATATTGTTATGCGTTTATCATGTTTAACTTAACATTTTTTACACAATAAACATTCCGATTTTGGGATTGCAGTTTGCTTTTTTGATGTTGCATTGTAATTTGCAAGTAATCGCTGAAAAATGTAGTTTTGTTTTTTTTCTGTCAAAATTTGCTCTAGGCGAGATTGCATGTGATAGATCATACGCGAAAGTCTCCTGGAACCATCAGTGCGAAGAGGAATGAAGGAAGATTAAAGGATCTTAATCTTTAAAAGATCATAAAATACCTTTCAGGCAATTGTAACTCTGTCCGTCTATAAGTGGCCACTGTTACAGGGCCTTGGACAGGGTGATCCACTCTAAGAATTTATAAAAAAATTAATGAAAAATAAAAATATCGCCAGTGCGATTTTTGGGCCCGTTCCTGATTATATACAACGAAAATCACATTAAAACAAAATTCGCTGCCGGCACCAAATTTGACGTCACAGTTTCACTTTGATTTTTTTTAAATTGCCACCATTCCCCCCACCTCCCTACCCCGACACCGGTTTTTCAAAATTGCAAATACTCCTGTCAGTGGAACTGCATTAACCGATCATCACAGAATGCTTGTTTCCGCGTTGTTTTTAGTAGTAAAAATTTAACCTTTTTTTGTGGTAGGAATATCCAAAGCCGACATATTTCGAGTTCATGAATTTCATACATTCCTGTGGCGAATTTATCACTTTTTAATTGAATTGGTTCGTTTTTGACCTGCGTCGTTTGTCAAGCATGTTTCACTGATGGATCGCGCATAGACTGCGCAATCCATCAGTGGCTCATGCTTGACAAAATAGACAAAATAAAATTTCATACTGTAAAAGACCCGGATCACAATTTGTTATCTCCGTTCTCGAAAGCGTGTTGCTTTCACAGCTCGACTTTGATGAATGAAATCATTATAAACATTTAACAAAACTGGCGCTAAAAACAGAAATTGGCCTATTGTTATATTTTGACCCAAAACTGCGACGAACACGCTCTTAAGAGCCTTTTAAATCGAATTGTTTATTTTTGAAATCGGATTCAATTGTCTGAACTTATCTTACTTATGACAAAACAATAGAAACGCTTAAACAATGATATGAACCATTTAAACGAAACAAAGCCCCAAGACAATTGGAATAGGGAGGAACTCATGTTATGCCCATTTGCGAAAAAGCCAGATTTTCGTAGCTTTGACACATACATGGCTAACATTTAAATGTAAAGTAGAGATAAACTTTTATTTTGACATCTTTGGTCCTTGTATAGTTGGCGTGTGAGAAGCGTCCAACATACATGAGCCATACATGACAAATGTTTGAATGTGCTCTGAGTACTAAAAAAACAATTCAATTTTTGGCATCTTTGGTCCTTGTATAGCAAGCGCATGAAAAGCGTCGATCATACATGTTCCAATCACGTGGCAACGATATTGAATTTTAGGAGATCTATGTTTCGTCATCTGTATTTCGCAATAATTTCAATTCAATGGCGCGATCCATCAGTGGCCCATTTCTAAGAGAGGAAGATCAGATGGATTTTTCACCAACTACACTGTGACAAAGTACAGTAAATTTACTGTTAATTTGCAGTAATTATGGATTGCAAAAAAACGCTTCAGAGAATAAAAATAAGCACAGTCAGTGAAAGCGAACGATGTATATTGTCGACGTTTTACATCGTTAGCTTCACTGGCTGTGCTCAAATTATTCTCCAATGTGAATATATCTCAGGACAAAAACTCGCAGTTCGAAACGAAAATCTATGCAAGTTATATTGTTACGAGCTGTTGATGGTACTTGGCTCAAAAAGTCACTACAAATCTCCGCGCCTAACGGTTGTTTGGTATAAGCCCGTCCGTAAGTCCACTGCCAGGCAATAGGCCACAGCAAAAAATCAATAATAAATAAATCACCCTCCTCCCCACATCACAATTGTTTTGACTTATTGGCTCAGTCGGTTAAGTGCGACTATATTATTCGAACCACCTCCTCTCCCCCTCCCCCCCAAAAAAGCTTTCATAGTTTTAATTCGATATGACGAAGTATAACTACTGTCAAAGAGGGGCGAATTTACTGGATTTTTGTTACAGTGTATTGTAGTCTATCGTTTGGAATGTTGTATTGTAAGCGTCGCGTAGCTTGTAAGAACAAAAGGCAAAACATGTTATGGTCGGGGCATTGTTTTGTCACAAAACATAGAACGTCCTCCCCAAGGTGAAACTTCTATTGTGATGTTGCATGACGTCACAGAAATGTCACTGAAATGAGAACGCCCTGCCTCCGTTGGGAAAAATAATTTTGTTTCGAATGAGGTACGCCTAGTGCGACCTAACTACGCCCTCGTGTCAAGATCCGACACAAATCTTATAGCAAGCTTATATGTAGGGCTGGGCAATTCGATTCGAATTTGTGCATTGAGTGGTATTGGCGCTTGGTGATAGCAAAACCAGTATCAGGTTCTGCATACATTTTGCAGCCTTCGTTTGCATTGAGCTCTATTCGGTTCGAATTGATTCGAAGCACAATTTATTCGAATCTATCGTGAATCGTTCATAGGAACAAAAACTTGTTAAAAGAACTAGGATATTCATTTTAAATAACAAAATGCAATCAATGTTGGTCAAATTTGACTAAAATCGATTTTATTTTGTAGTTAAAATATGAAAATTGTTGCTCTTAGACATGTAGTGTGAATTGACAATACATTATAAATTTTTTGATTTTCACAATGGAGACAAGTTGTAATAGTAATAATGAGATGATAGTAATAATGATGAGATAATAGTAATATTTGTTATTTACTTGGAATTAGTGATTCAAAAAAAATCTGATTCGAAAAAATTATTTGAATCAGATTCGAATTCTAAATGATTCGGTTTTGCCCATCCCTACTTATATCACACCTTTTGTGAGAATTTTTGATTTAAAAAACTCATTCAAAGTCCAGATTGTCAAAATTATTTTTGTTGAGTCACTGGATGATACGAGTCAGTGATGGATTGCTCCGCTAGGCGCGATCAATCTGTTACTTGTGCTTGACGAAATCAAATTTCTGATCTCAAACATAACACTCCTGTGAGAATTTTGGCTTTGTCCTAGGCCACAGGGAAGAAGAAAATATCATTTATCTGAAAACATCATCAAAAACTTTACATTTGAAGCGAAAACTAGTAAAAAACAATAATATGTGCTGGGGCCGCACAATTTTCAAAAATTCTAAAACACATGCTTAGTCTTTAATTTGCCCCAACGTTAATAAATTTTCGCCTTCCTTTTTGAGGCAACGGATTAATACCTTGCCAGCCTTCATTGGAGATAAACATCTCAATTCTATACAATACGTTTTAGTTAGGCATGCATGTAGTGTCGTATCCAGAATCTTGAAAAGGGAAGTTTGTTGTAAATGCGACACGCTTAGTGCGGCCCTTGCGTCAAAGTTTAACACAAATTTAAAATACATTTACGACATCTTCTGTGAGAATTTTGATTTTGAAAACACATTCACATTCAGAAAATATTTGTTCTTTCAAATTCTTTTTTGTTGAGTGTGATTCGTTGATGGATCGCACCGCTAGGTACGGTTCATCTGCGCTGTAACAAAAAATGCAACAGTATTTTACTTGGCGGGATTGAAAAAAATTCGAAATTGATTTTTTTGCCGAATATGGGGTTTTGCTGGAACGCACCGCAAAGGTGCGGTCCATCAGCAACCCATAATTGACATAAATCTCATCAACATGGAGTTCATCATCAGTTCAATCAGCTCATCAGTTTTGGAAATACGTAATTACTGCAAATTACCAGTAAATTTACAGTACTTTTGTTACAGTGTGTGACTCATGCTTAACATTAATTAAATTTCTGATTTCATATACATGTACACCATTCTGGTGAGAATTCTGACTTCATCATAGTTCGCAGGTACAATATTTAAAAAAAAATAGGGGGAAGGGGTGGAAATGCCTATAACATGAATCGTGGAATTATTCATTGAGCGTTTAGAGCCAAAGCGGGCTGAGAATACCCAAGCACTTCCTGCGTGTCTTAAGAGGCGACTAAAAGGAAACAAAGAAGTGGTAGATGGTTTTGCCACCGCCCGGGGCCGATACAAATCACTGCACTTTACCATAGCTGTTCAGTTCCGTTTGCAACGTTTTTTTGCACACTTAAAATGTAGTAGCTCTCTGCTATTAAGTGGCCGTTAGTCGATTTCTTTTTCGACACTGCTCCTGGCCTTGATCAGAATGAATTTTTTATAAATATAAAAAATTATTGCGCATTTTTGTTGAATTTTGCTCTGTTCAAAACAATCTCTCGTGCGTGAACAATACAACATTATAGACGGTTGCCCACAACTAAATCAGCTAACAAATATTCGTCGTTTTTAACTTATTTCCATTCACATATTCATTCTTTTTTTTTTAATTTACTCCAAGTAAAGTAGGAAGCAAGAGCTGGGTGTATCTTTGCAAATTCAGCGATTGTTAGAGGTACTATATGAAAGTACTAGAGGGATTTCATTTTTATTCGGTGGGAGAGAAAAACCGAGAACACGGCTTATATCCATATCGCGAAGTGCAGATAAAGGTTTTGTCTTGATATTTTACTCATTTTTTCCTGCGCATGAAGATATTTGGTTGGGGAAGTCGTAGGCAGCGCTAACGTGGATCACCGTGCACCAGTGAGATGTTCAGCATACCTCTCGCATACACGAATATCATACGGGATTCTAACACAATACCAACTGCACTCTTAAGTGAAAACATTCCAAGCAAAATGGAAATACTAAGATAGAGTGTAGGGAAATGTATCTGCCCTTCGCGATGGTAAAACTATACGCCTAGTTCTGTAAATGGCTGTTGGGAAAATGCGATTTGTTTGACTCTTGATAGACAGGAAAAATAGGGCTGGGCAATGTGCAGATTATTCGAATCAATTGTGAATCGGTCATAGGATCAAAAACATTCAAACATGCTGACTGAAGTGCATTCGTTTTAACGACAAAATGCAACCGGTTGTATTTTGTCGTTAAAATGAAAATACATGGCTTTCAAGTCTGTTTTATGCTGATATTTATAATTCATAAATGTATATTTCTCAATCCTCATAATGGCTACTACAATACTAACAGTAAAATGGGATATTTGGTATTTTTTTGAAATCAACGATTTCATCTGATTCTGAAAAATTATTCGAATCAGATTCGAATTCCAAATGATTCGGTTTTGCCCAGCCCTAAGGACCAACAATCTCCCTCGGATGAAAGGTGGGTCAGCCACTGTGCTTTCCGATAACGTACACTCTGCAATAAAAGGTTTTTGCATGAATTGTTTGCCTCTTAGTTGCGGTTCTTGGCCATTTTAGTGGTTGTTGGGTGCGGCTTTCAACCTTCTTTTGAATGAATTCCCAATAATAATGCCAAAAATTAAAAGCTGCCCTGAAGGAAACAAAGAAGTGATAGATACTGGTATTGCTACCGCCAGTAGTCGCGTCGTCTATGTGATGTCCATCTATGGGTCATTCTTGACAAAATAAAATTTCCGATCTGCGATTAGGAGATGCACACGGATGCGTGCATGTGTGAATGCTACTTAGATCTGTTAACGATGGCGTAGTGTGTGCTGGTGTTGGTCCTTTTGTGACCAATGTGAATATCAAATGTGAATGTAAATGCAATGTGTACTATGCTAACCCGTGTGTATTCGATATGCAAACAAAGGCTGCAAAATGTATGCAGAACCAGATACTGGTTTGGCTTTCACCAAAGGCCAATACCATTCAATGCGCTCTATTATAGGGATTTAATATGAATCGGAAGTTTTTCTGTTTGAAGAGCAATTGTTAGTGTTATATATAGTATGTATCGTGCCTTGGAGAGGTATTTCTCAGATATAAGACCAAACGGCTACTGAGTTTATCCAAACTTCAATAATCTAGAATACCACCAAACGTATATTACTAAAAATAAAGCGTAAGATTAAGCACTATACAACTACACTGTAGAGCAATTTTTTTTTGGTTTGAGATATTTATTTAGTCCGGTTCGCCATGTGAATGGCCTCGTCCAAAACTTGGAGGGCGTCTCTAGCATACCTTATAGGCAGCAGGCTTGAAGTCGCCCAGTGCCGAGTGAGGTGTGAAAATGTGAAGACAAGTTCTATTTTGAGTAGTGAATCGGCTAACAGAGGAATGGTGTGGGGTGGGGTAAAAACTGTGATATTTTGTTATGAGCGGTGTTGGTGTCAACATACGAGGTGGAAACCAGAAACAATAAATAAATAAACTAACGCAACGTGTGGACAAGCGGAAACGCAAACATCAAGACACCGAAATATCCAAACACAAATTGGAACATAATCTGGTTCGAAGCATACCTAAAACTAATTTCACTAAGCCAAGAATGTAAACAAGCAGAAACGCATGAAGCAGACAACCGATTATCATTCTAGGATCAATATAAGCGCTGTTAATCATTATAAGCTTGAAAACAAAACTAACAAATTTATCACAATATGATTTAGCCATAAAAGTACCTATTTTTTGTTTTTCTTCGTAGACCTTTCATCCCGGCCTTGCTCAGGGCAATCTTCAATAAAATATGAATACAAATCCTTTGAAATTTCACGTCTAGGCAGTACTATGACGATTCATTTGAGTGGATCACCCTGGGCGAGGGTCTGTACTATGCATGCAGCCACTTATAAGCGAACTTCTTGTCGGCGAAATATGAACTTTCTGGTTCGACCGACCAATTATATTATTACATATAGGGCTGGGCAAAACCGAATCATTTAGAACTCGAATCTGATTCGAATATATTTTGCGAATCGGATCAAATTGTCCAGCTCTAATTACACCCAGTGGCGGGCGTGAAGTAACGAGCTGCGATGAGTATTTTAAACACCGATGCCGACGGAACAACCACTATGCCATAGCAACCGCGTAATATTAAATATATTAAAATTGAATATTGCAAATTATAAAAGGTATTTGCACTAGCAAAAATCGTTGCTATGATATAAAATAGGAAAATTGTTATGAAGTATGAGCCATGGACGGGTCAAGCTTCTGTGCTGTACACATTAGGGATCAATGCTTGGTTAATCCAATGTGGAAAATTATATTTAGGAATGTTCACGAGTGCTGATTCATTGTGACAAAATAGTACCAATTCGGGTGACATTCATTTCGCATAAGATTAAAAGTCTTCATAAATTTAGTTTGTGTAGGAAGGGCTGGACAAAACCGAATCATTCGTAATTCGAATCTGATTCGGATGTTTTTTTTTAAATCGATTCGAATCACTAAATCCACTTAAATAACGATTGGCCCGTTTTTATCTTTATTATTTGCACAATTATCAATTGAAATCTATAGTTCGCATTATTCACCCTTAAAATTTGAAAGTTTCAGTTCGTTGAAATAATCTTTTGTTAAGAAAGGGACGCTGAGGGATCGCGCCGTCCAGGCGCGGACCATCTTTGATCCATGCTAAACAAAATTAGATTTCTGATTGGAATGGCAGATCGCGGCTGATAGGAATAATCTGTGCTTCGAATCGATACGAATCACCGAATTGAATTGTCCAGTCCTATGTGTAGGACTTTTTACGTTTTGTGTAGGTAAATAGAGAGGTATGTATTAAGATTTAGGTAGTTCATTTATGTTTTGGATGCTTTCCCTGGAGTGCAGTGTCTGGTGCTGCATTTTGTAGAAAATCTTTTGCGATATGAGTTGATGAGTGGCCGTTGGTCGGGTCCTTTTAGGCGCTGATTCTGGCCTTGCTTACAGTGCTGTCAAACACAAAACCTCACAAAACTTGTTTTTCGTGGCGGTGAAGGATCTCGGCATTATGGGTAGGGGGGATCTTAAGCTCAAGAAAATACGTGCCGAGTGCGCCCAAGGAATTTCTAAGTCATAATATTGCAATTCTATCATAATTTTTGCTGACTTAAACGAGTGGGAGCTTTCCATATTCACATCGAGTACAAAAAATGAAGCTTACTTCGAGCGGTGCCTCTTCATTTCGAGAATAATAACCAACAATTGAATGTATACGGAAAGTTCAACCGGAAATAAAACCTAAAAAGTTATACTTTCGGTTTACTAAAGAATGGAACATGGCTCAAAAATTGAAAAATATGTCGAGATGTGAGTCAAACGGTTTTACTCGCACTTTTTGCGATGCCATTTTAATCTTGATTTTTTGTCGGTCGTGGTTACTTTAAAAGTATTTTTCAAGACTCATGATGTTTGTAAAAAGAAAAAACCAATCTCTTTTAGTGCTCACTTTTTTCTCTCAACGAAAAGATTATTCGGCTTGTTGTGTTAAATCAGGCAATTTAAAATCACCATATTATGAAAAGCAAATCGAATTTTTCAACCAAAACTTGCTCATAGAAGGCAGCCACATTTTTAGGGGCTTTTCCGATTCGACAAAATTCGCCATAATGAGGGCAAAATAATAAAAAAATACATTTAAAGAATATTGTATAATATACATTTCAAAGAATATAATACGTTATGATAAAAGTGCTTGTTTGCTTTTGTTATGATATTTCCATGTAAAAGTCCAAAATCTTGGAGAATGGACTGCCTCCAACCACCACATTCCACGTGTTTAGGCTATATATATGAAATTCATAAATCTATAGGATAAATCACAATTTCGGAGTCTAAAAAAGGATTAATTTTCGTTTCGATTATTTGCTAAATTTCGGATTTTTATTTGCTCATATTCTGTGAATTCTGCATTCTGTTACTTATTAACTTCTAATGGCGGGCGATTTCATTTGTAGTAGCGTACTGGTAATCATCTAACGGGAAACCAGGCAAACAACGCGCGTGCCTGAGAATAGTGTTGGAATTTATCCATAGGTCGCACCACTATTGTCCAAAATTTGCACACGTAGCATTGCAAACACTCATTCGCCCTGTATTGCGCCGGTTGCTCGGTTTGCACAGGACGCGCTGGTCCACGTTTCTCTGTATTCCTGTATCATTCAGCATTATTATTACGCCGGGTATGAGCGGGTGTCGGGCCACGCTTTGGAGGTGCCCGTGTTCGACGAAAAGACTTGAATCGGGTTGTATACTGATATAAGTTAACATTTTTAGACTGTTGGGTGGAAGAGTTATCTATTTTTAGATTTCGCATGTTAACTTATCTGGTACACGTTAATCCAAAATGACTTCTGGGGCCTAACACAGAACACAACAGGTTTTGATAAGCGTGCCGGTGCATTGATAGATTGCGTCGTCGAAGTGCTGTCCATCTGTGGGTCATGCTTGCTAAGATAAAATTTCCGATCCACGATTAGGAGATACACCTGCATGCGTGCGGCGTGTGAATGAATAGTTCTTGATCGCTGACCTGCTGCCTGTTCAATGTTAACAATACAGAATATACCAGGATGCCGTAGTGTTTATTCTTATTCTAATGCCTTTTATGACCAATGCTGAATGAGAATATCAAATGTGAATGTAAATACAGGCAGTGTGAGAGTCAATGTATGTTTCTTCAAACAAAGGCCGCAAAATGTATGCAAAAGCTGTAAGCAGATGTTTGGTTGTACCAGTGCAGAGTATAGCCTATAATGTATAGGTGTGTGCTGTGTGTGGATGCAAATGTATGCAGTATGGCAACCCAAATATCTTTTTAGTCTATATGGTTGCAAATGTTGATGCTCTGTGTTAATGCGAAAATATGATGAGGGGACACAAATGTATGTGATTCATAGGAGGAATGCAGTCACATATGTGCGAATTTTGTGTGCTGGTGTGTGTCGAAACAAATGTGTGAAGACTGTCAAATGCAAATGTATGAATGTCCTAAATGCAACTGTTGACTATGTGATTTTGAATGTTTGGTTCCAAATGTCTGTTCTGTAGTGTGTGTTGTAGTAACTGAATGGGGTTGCAAATGTCTGAATTGCCAAGACCCTATGCTTACTTCACTGCAAAAATACTGAATAGTTCTGAGTTTTGGATATTTTGTCCTCTAAATATAGATACTTTTTGTTGATTTTTCCACACATTATTGGTCCATACACTCTGTACTGTACAGTTAGTCAGCTATATTAGAAACTATTTAAGGTAAATTTTTATCGAAGATGAAAATTTACCTTAAGTTGTTTCTGATATTCAAAAGGTCTTTAAGTTTTGTCTTTCAATAGCCAAACATGTTTTGACAAACACTAATTACAAATTGTGGGACTAATTAGCCAACCCATCTATTCTGTATTTTTTTTTGTTGAACTTTAGGTCTAGTGAAGTTTAGTACAATATTTCTGAATGTCATCAAAGTAAATATGGTGGAATATTCTCATCCTAACTGGGGGGGGCGCCTATGCTGCAAACATCTGGCATTGTCTCTCTGGTTAGGATGAGTCTGTTCGGACATGGAAAATATTTATGATAATTGTACCTCCTATACGGTGTGACGATACTGAACTTCCTGAGACCCATACTTTGAATATATATTACTGTATATTATATATTATTGTATAATTCGAACAATGGTATAACTAATCCCCTTTTTACGATATCTAGCAAATAACTGCTATCCACTGTAAATCATTTTAACCAGCAAAAAACAATCATGGGAAAAATCATTCTTGGATATTGGAACATCAGAGGTCTAGCTGAAGCCGCTAGATTAATGCTGGAATACGGCGGCTTGGAATATGAAGACAAGAGGTTTGTTATCAATATTAATCAGTGATGTTGATCAAGAGAATATAATTTATGGAACTAGGGCGTCTCATGAAGTTATGTACCATCTAAACCATCCCAACTGGGGGAGGCATTTACATAATATTTCAGCAGTGATCTCTCTGGTTAAGATGAGAATATTCTGCCAGTTTTTACTTTGATGATATTTGGGAATATGGTTCTAAACTTTGCTAAACCCGAATTTGGTTTTGGATAATTAAAATAAGCTAAATTTTTTTGTCCCTTCTGCATGTAATCGCATATGTGCAATTTTGTCGTTTTGCGCTAAAATGATGTATTCGCTCAACACAAAGGTAAAAAATTTTCTATGTATAAATATATATTTATAATTAAAAAATATATATATTTTTGAATAAAATTTAATTTAAAATCTGAAATCAAGAGATACCAACCGAATTTTTCATTTAATTTTCTATTTTTAGATACCAGTGTGACATGGATCCTCCATACGATCGTAGTGAATGGATGAACGTTAAGTACACTTTTGGGATGGCTTTCCCAAATTTGCCGTACTTGATTGACGGAGATACTAAAATATCTGAGAGTTGGGCAATCTATCGATACATCGCTAGGAAAATCGGAATGAAGCTGGAGTCTGATAAAGCACAAACTGAAGCAGATATGCTTGAAGGTAAGATAAAGAGAAAAGGCAATTACCATAATATTCTGTTGCTTTTCTCCTTTATTAGTGAATTTAATTTGAACTCTGGCGTTGTGGAAAAATGTCAGCTACTCTGCTTTTAAGACAGCCAATGAAAATAGGATCTACCAGAAGAAAATTTAGCGACTGAGCAATAGTTTACGATATATTTTTTGCTGGAAGAGTAAAATGCTTTTTCCGACTGTCTGGTAGTAATCAAACTGCTCAAAAAGCTTCAAAATAATCAATACTGCTTTCTCCAGTCGATATATTTTTTAAATCGAATCCTTATGAATCGAGCATGCGCCACAGATGGACTGCGTCACATCAACGTGATAAATCAGTAACTCATGCTCAACAAAAGATTCGTTGACAGTATTTTTCCGATCGGGATGTGTAGCTTAAAGCACCCCTTCTGATGCTTTACCAGATTAAGCTTATGTGGAAGGTCTGCTGGAAGCACGGTGCTCCACGTAGCTGCTGCACTGCTTGCGTCTTCCTCCAACAACCGGTTCTATGCACAGGCAAAAAATGAGAAATATGTTTAGTCAAAACCGTCAGCCCCTATTCTGAACAGGCGTCTGCACAAAAGGTCATGGTTTGCCATATGGTTAATCCCTATTCTCGGCTTTTCTCTTTTACGAATATAGATGAAATCATATTCTAATCCTTCAAATTGAACCTTTTCAGGTGTAGTCAACACTCTGAGACGAGATTTTTCAGGTGTATGTTATAATCCTGGGTTTGCTGATAAGCGGGAATCTATGAAGGAGTCGCAGCTGATAAAACTCAAACAATTTGAGGATTTTTTGGGAGATAAAAAATTTCTTACTGGTAAGTAGGTAGTTTCAACATTTCAGATAAGTAAAGTTGTTGGCATTTGACATTTGATTTCAAAATCTAATCAAGTAATTTTTCCGTATGGAAGTCATATAATAAATAAACACACTTTGTTGATTTCAAATTGTTGCAGAAATCTAATCGATGATTTATGATTCGAATATTCCGAAATGGGGTCAGCACTAGTCATAACTTTACTTCAAAACGGGTGGAATATTGTCAAATATTAACGATTTAATTTATATGAAATGTTCAAACGTTAATTTTTTTTCATAGTGAACTTCTGTATTTATGCTATTTTAGGCTTGCAGGATTATGGTTTTCTAGAGTATCACATAGCCTCTCGTAAATCTCTCATGAAGCTATGATGGAATTCTGAAATATTCATTTCAAGGATGAGAGATTGATTCTTTGAGGTTCCTTTTGATTATTTCCTGTGTAATCTGGCATTGATTCCATATAATCTGCTTTATTACCCACCTTATTCTGCAAGTCTAACGTTTGAGCAAAACCATGGATAAACGCCTTGTTCTTAATCATTTCCAAAAAATTCGAACCTGTGTTTTCTGCACTGGACAATTAAAGGTAAATAGGTCTTTGAGATGTCTGAAAAAGGATGGCCAAAATCGAATATTTCGCTATTTTGAATACATTCTGAAAATGTGATTTCTAATATGAAAACCGAATACAATCTAATGCCAGATTTGCGAATAAAAAAGAGCATTACGACTATTTTAAGATGAAATACCAATTACAAAATCTAAAAAACTATTGATAAAGTCCACAATTTCCCTTGTTTTAAGCTAGTGTATCAATTTGAAGAGCAAGAATGTTTCTAGTTTATATTGCATGTATTTATGTGTTAAAACAATATATCTTTGTAAGCAACTATTCTAAAATATATCTAAAATCAAGGATTTTACTATAATTAAAATATTCATTTTCGAATGTATTCGAATATTCTATTCGTTTCGTACATCCCTGGACTGAACTCTACAGCTAAACATATTTATTTCATCTCCAGGTGACGAGATATCTCACGTCGACTTCGCGTTCTATGAAACTCTGGCACACCACCAGCTTCTGTTCCCGGATATTTTCGAAAAATTCCCCAAAATTCAATCATACGTGACAAGATTCGAGTGTCTGGAGAAAATTTCTGCTTACCTGAAATCCGACAGGTTCAAGAAATTCCCAATCAACAACCCAATGGCTAAATGGGGAGGAAAATATGAGCTCGACTAAGCAATGAAGGGTTGCGAGTATTCCTTAAATATATTTTAACCACTAGCATAGTTAGGTTGCCCATAGTGCCATGCCCCCTCTTTGCAGACTCGAAAAAAATCCCGTGATGACTTTTAAAAAGTAGGAAATCTCAAAGTAGATGCAAAGTTCAGTTCATTAGAAGCCAACGAGCAAATTTGATGAACTTATTAGCCCATTTTTAAACATTCAAATACACTCATTTGCTCAAAAATTCGCTGTTTTCATGAGTATTTGGATGCTCATGTGACGTCTTTGCACGAGTACAGATAAGAGTACCGGTGATTCTCTCTTGGTACTCTCTTACTCCCCCCAGAAAATGTGTTTTGTTAAGTATGGGTCACTGATAACAATGATCGATATATTTTTTTTATCAATTCTAAACTGATGCTTTTTATAGAAAATTTTTGATTTTTGCCAAATTTTTCAGTGTAATATCTGACATAATTCTATATTGTGTATTGAATTTCAAATATTGTCAGCATTGTAATTGCCGAAAGCTCGTCTGCAAGGTGACCGAAATTCCTTGTTTTTTGGGTGACTGAATATTCATAAGATCATCTGTGGCTCATGCTTGACATAATAAAATTCCTGGCAGGGAAATATGTGTTACTCTAACTTTCATATAATCATTCATGTGTGACTGTCACACTTAGAAAGATCACATTATATTTTTTAGCTGCTATTATGCTACTAATTCATTGTTGTTTCGTAATTATTTTTTCAATTCTGTAATTTCTTTTAAAAAGAATTCCATTTCATTGAAGTTCAAAACAATAAATGCTCAAAATTTCTTTATATTTATAAATTTTACTCCCATGACTGTTTTAAAAGTTCTGTTGATGTTACTCTTCGGTTTATGTCATTTTTAAATGTTTCAGATGTCTGGAAAATTAAAAGGGCTGTTAGAAATATTTTAACCATGAGAACAACTCTAAATTGGTTTCCATGATTCTTTATGGAGGGAGAACTTTCTAACTCTCATATTTGTGTTTCGTTAATTTAAAAAAAATTCAAGTTGTAATTATGACCGAATGGTTGGTCGTGCTTATTCATTTCTGCCATGTTTCAAAATTAACAGAATATAAAATGTACAAATTTCAGAAGGTAATTCCAAATTTTGCTTCAATAGACAATTTATTGAAAAATTGTACTCATTATTTAATTTAGAAAAATAATTTAATGAAAAAAGTTATTGATGGATTAAATCTTGATTATTTTATTAATTTTAATTTGCCTTATTTTTGATGATTTCCGAGTGCTATTGAACAAATTGTGTGTTATTAGTTGCAATTAAACGTGCTGAGCAAATTTGCTAGAAATTCTTGCGTGCTTGTTGGTTAGGATGGGAATTCATTTTCAATCCTATGACGAACAACGACCCCCTGCCAGACAACATTTTCGGAATCGGGTTAAGGTCTTGTTTTTGTCCCATCATGGAAGCCATAAGCAGTGCTTACGTGAACCATGATGTACCAGCAGATCTCTCGTCTGGATCAGCTACTACCCTCACATGGGATTCAAACCAATGTCTGGGTGAACAGTGATGAGGAGCTCGAAGCGTATCACCAACGTATTATCTGATCAGGCTAACCACCACTTTAATTCTGAACTAGGGTCAAAACTACAGTAGCCTCAGCCTTGTAACAGATGCCTCACTGGTTCCACAATTGATCGGGTAGTAATTCTTGTTGCACAATTGCATCAACTACGAAATAAAATTCATATTATTGATATTAGGTCCAAACGATTGATTAAATAAAATTTCTGATGGAGATTGGATATTGTTCTCTTTAATCTTTGAGCAAACACATTCTTGACTGCTGGCATTCTGTTACTTATTAACTTTTAATGGCTGGTCGTTTCGTTTGCGGTGCTGGAAGACCGTTCAAATAATGATGAGTATAGCTGACGGTAGTGTTTCACGTGGTGAGGTTAATCATCTTTGTTGCATATTGCGGGACAACTCACTCAGGAGGGGTTGGTAGCTCTCAGAATAGGACTACTGAATCATTTTTTCTTGTGTTGATATATATATATATATATAAGTTACATTATAATTCTGAATCCGAACCATGCTTTAACTGATCCTTTTCTCAGTTTTTATGATATTTACTGTATAAGTTCTGAGTTTGTGAATTTCTGCTATCTACTATAAAACATTTTAAGCAACCGAAACTATTATGGGCAAAATAATTCTAGGATATTGGAACATCAGAGGTCGGGCTCAAGCCGCTAGGTTGTTGCTTGAATATGGTGGTTTGGAATATGAAGACAAGAGGTTCGTATATATCAATATTTGTTATTGATCAGGGGTATATATAGAGAATTTGATTTGTAGAGGTTGTCCAAGTGAAGGGTGAGGGATCACATGTAATATTCACTTGTTTTTAAATTAAATCTTATAGGTTCAGATTCATCTCGTGATGTTCTTGCCTTGTTTGCTCTGTATTTTGCGTTTACTCGTGTTAAAGTTCTGAAAATAAAATTGATTGATTGATTGAGAATATTCAAGCGATAACGGTGGAATATCTGCGACATTAGGAGGAGCTGTTCGCTGAGGATAATTAATCAATCTAGCACTTTATGCAAAATTTTACTACATGAAGTTCAGTGTAGATATTTTTACGAATCATTAGTATTAGGCAGCCTATTTGATTTGTAAATAATGAATTATTCGAATCTATTTTTCTATTGATTTGAAATCAACAGAACCAAAAATTTCAATGTATATATGTCAAATATTTTTGAAATTGTATTTTTTATTTGATATAGCATTGGTACCGTTACTTTTATTGTTAAGATCAAAAGTATTCAACCTTTGCAATCGAAGTTAGATCCCGAATCTAATAAATTTTAAACTCTATTTTTTAGATACCAGTGCGACATGGAACCACCATACGATCGCAGTGCGTGGATGAATGTCAAGTACACTTTGGGACTGGCATTCCCTAATATACCATACTTGATCGATGGTGATACTAAAATATCAGAAAGTTGGGCAATTTATAAATACATCGCTAGAAAAATTGGAATGAAGCTGGAGTCTGATAAAGCACAAACTGAAGCAGATATACTTGAAGGTAAGATAATATGATTTCAGAATTTCATTCTAATCCAGCGGGAGCGAAAAGCTGAGATATATGGCGAACTACGACCTATCGTGCGGACACCAGTTCCGAATCAAGAGTAAAGGTTTTGGCTTGACATTTTTCCTGTGCATGAACCTGGTTGTTGGGGGAAGCCGTGAGCGACGCTTATATGCCCACCGTGCTTTGGTGAGGTGTCCAGCAGACCTCTCCTGTATAATTACCCCTCGTGCGATTCGAACCTACATCAGGAGGTCTGAGATGTGTAGTTTGAAGCGTATTCCTTAATCGGGAACATTGAACTGGCAGAATGCCAGCTACTCTTCTACTCCAAACACCCGAAGAAAATAGCCACCATCAGGAGAATATTCACAAAAAATACTTCATCACTAACAAAAAAGCTACCTTCAAGTCTTCTCTGCTAGTAGTGACTCTGGAAAAGCTTTGATTGGTTCATATTAGACTAAAAAATAGTTTGAAGTTTTAGGGAGGAATCTACTTGCTAATGAAGTACAGAGATTTTCACCAGAATTATATAACTTTCGATCAGATTTCGGTATTTCACTTATTTACTCTTCTAATATTTGTCCAAATTTCATAGACTGGGTCAGGGTTGTTCGGTGGTATGTGGAATGCGGAACGTGTGGACGCGTTGCACGCATATTTCTATTTTTTAGTTTAAATGCAATTTTACAGGTGTGATCAGCACTCTAAGACAAAATTTCACAGATGTATGTTATAATCCTGGGTTTGCTGATAAGCGAGCGTCAATGAAGGAATCTCAATTAATCAAACTCAAACAAATGGAGGACTTTTTGGGCGATAAAAAGTTTCTTACTGGTAAGTAGATCAGGTCCTTACTTTTTGTTTGGTCGTCCGAAATATTCACGACATTTTCTATGGACAAAAAAGCTGCATAACCATCAACACTGCTATTTCATAGCAGTATTGATGATTTTGAATCTTTTCCTACAGTTCGGTTGCTACGAACTTGCTATTTTTGTTTTCTAGCGAGAGATATATAATTTATTGCACACATGCATTTTTTTTCTGATGCAACCCATTTTCTTCAGCTGCCTGAGTAGCAGAGAAGCTTACATTCTGTTAGAGTGCAGATGGTAGTATCTGCTCTGGGTTTTTCGAGAATTTTGTCATCAATGGAAGGTATATTAAATTAAGATCAAGGAATCTTTATTCCCAAAATGTACTTATTGACCTCATTTTCTAGCTATTCGTGAAGCTGATTATTATTATTATGTGTGAGAGAATTGTTGGGCACAGACTGGCAGAATTGTTTTCCTTCAGGTGTCTGAAACGTTTGTCATTAATCTTGGGTGACTTGTCACTAACACTTGAAATTTTATGTACGGTTTGGTTGTTATCAGGCACTCAAAAAAGTCATTTTATTTTTCTATCAAAAGAAATATCTTGAAATTTTGCCCATTTGATATTTTTACTGAGGGAGCCAGTTTTCAGACTCTTAATGATTCACGTAACTGCTTTGGTTTGTCAATTGTTCCCAGCATAGAAAATTATGAGTAAAAAATAGATAAAATCATCTATCCGTATTCGGAAGTGGTGACTGCACAAGAGATCTTGGTTCTCCAAAAGGATATCAGCTTTCCTTTTTCACGTATGGTAAGTATTATAAAATGCAGTGGATGGTATGTGATTTGGGCGACGCTTGAAGCATATATGCAGAGTTAGCTCAATCGTTAAATCATTGGGAATAATCTTTGAGCTACGCATCTTTGATTCGCTTGATGTAGTTCTGAATCCTGTGATGGATGATGATTATAAGCAAGAGGTCTGCTGGTACACGGTGGTTAACTTAAATACTGCTTATGGTTCGCTCCGTGAGCCAGGTCCATGCACATTGCACACGAAAAAGGAGAAATATGTTAAATCAAAAACTTTCACTTGGTTTGGAATGGTTGTTCGCATGAGAGGTCATGGTTTGCCATATGATCGAGCCGTATTCTCAGCTTTCCTCTCCCGTAGAATAAAAATGAAATCCTATCCTTTTTATCTTGGTTTTAGAACAATTCCAAAGCCAGTGCTTTCTTATATCTACAGGTGACGAGATATCTTACGTCGACTTCGTGTTCTACGAAACTCTTGCACACCACCAGCTTCTGTTCCCGGATATCTTCACAAAGTTACCTCGCATCCAATCATACGTGGCAAGATTCGAGTGCCTGGAGAAAATTTCTGCCTACCTGAAATCTGACAGGTTCAAAAAATTTCCAGTCAATAACCCAATGGCTAAATGGGGAGGAAAATATGAGCTGGACTAATTATTAATTCTTGGAATTTGAAGAAAATTTTCCAAGACAATATTAGAGGTGGAACGATACACTGGGGCCGATACCGATATTTCAGACATTTGCCACCGATAACCAATATTTAAAAATATAATTCTTCATTTTAAGATAAGGCATTAATGAACTTTAATCAATTAGTTGCGATATGTTAGTGATATTTTAATAGTCAGACTATTTCATTTTTAGTTCATTCAAGTTAGAAGCAGTGCTTGTTCTCAAGTGTTCTGTTCAGGTAAAAAATTCTTGACATACTCCTATCAAATAAGTAATCACCGTATTTTGCTTCGGCCTTTGTCCTGCTTTTTCTTGATCCATGGTGAATTACCATACTTTGCAATTTAAAAAATGACACAATCCATTCCACCAGAGAAAAATGACTATAGCTTCACAAAAATATACACGAATGTTTCCATAATGCAGTTCTTCTTTAATCTTTGAAATGTATTGGCCGATCATGACTGATATATGTAGCTTCGGGTGTGATCGTTGCTAGGGGAGGCCGGAATCAAATATATTTTCATTTGGGAATCAAATGATTTTTGCAAATCAAATGTTTGGATCATAGTATTAAAATAAGCAAAAAAAATCGAATTTTTTGTAAAAGACATATAAAGTGTATTTTTCGAAAATTCATGAATTGGTTACTTTTGAATCGCTTGTAAAATAGAATTATGAATTTGCGTATCTGATCTAATATTTTGGACAACCCAAACCCTTGCACATGAACGATTGCATCAAGTTTGTTAGCTGCCATTTATTGGTTTCATAATTATTCATGCAAGTAATTCTGTAATTTGAAAAAAAAAAATCATTTCATGAAAGTTCAAAATGATAAATGTTGAAAATCTTCTCTTTGTTAAATTAGATCCCATGACTATTTATTGAGTTCTCTTACTGTTACACTTCAGTATTATGCAATATTTTTTAGAGTCCGTTTTCAAATATTCCAGAACGATACGAGTGGTATTGATTGTGAATATTTGGATTTAGACAATCAAAATTGAATATTTTAGGGGCCATTCATCGGTTCAGTTCGGTGCTGTCAATAATTCTTTTTCCCCCTATACCCACTTCTTGGAGTGGATCACCCTGACCAAGGCCTGTTTTAGCGGCCACTTATAAAGACAGGTTTAGAATTGTTGGGAAGATATGATCTTTACTTGTTTGGCTTAGCCTACTCAAGTTATTACACCCTGGGTTGAGTATCTCGAATCAACGACAGTGTTAGAATTGTTGGAAAGATATGATCTTTCGAGTTCGGCTTAGCATCCTCCAGTTATTACAGCCAGGGTTGAGTGTTGGCATAGATCAACGAGCCAGACTCGAAACCGAGATCTTCAACCTGTGATACTAATATGGTGACCACAGGACTATCGCGCACACATGGCAATCAAATTCATGTTGCTTTTGTGGAAAAAAGTATTAACATTGAATTATGGTCGATAGTTGATCTTCAGTCATGCGTTAATTCTGTCGTTTTTACAAATCACTAGAAGAATCTGCTCATCTTTTCAGAATTAAATTGTTAATTTCAATGCAAATTACCAAAATGTTATTTTCCGCTAATATTTGATTTAACTTAGAAAAAGTTTAGTGGCGCAACTAGGGCTGGGCAATTCGATTCAGTGATTCGAATCAACCATGAATCGTTAATTTTCATTTTTAACGACAAAATGTAATCGATTTTGGTCAAATTTGACCAAAATCGATTGTATTTTGCCGTTAAAATATGAAATCGTTGCTCTTAGACAATGCAGTGTGAATAGAAAAAACGCTACAAACTATCAATTTCTTGATAATCGGGACAAGTTGTATTAGTACAAATGGGATATTTGTTATTTACGTGGAATTAGTGATTCGAAAAAATTATTCGAATCAGATTTGAATTTCAAATGATTCGGTTTTGCCCAGCCCTAAGCGCAACCCAGCCTGAAAAGTTAGTCAGCCATCACTGCTTCTAATATTTATATAAGTAATTTCCTAATTTTTAATGATTTTCCGAGTGCTAATAGACAAATTCCTCATTGCTGTGTTAAATATGTCGAGCAAATTTGCTGAATTATTGTCTGTCATTTGGTTGCAGCTTTTTGGCCGGGAGTGGTCAAAATTGAATATTCTTTCCGGCACCATTATTTACCGGTAATTCTAAGGTGATAAATTGATGCCGATTTCAAATATAACAACCCGCTCATATTAAATCACCATATATATTTTTGACGGAGCTTGTGTGTCAAACTGGAATAAATATTACCCAAAAAGGGAATGTTACCCAACCCCAAATAGAGCTGACTTTGAATCTCTCAGCGATTGCCAGTAAAAGCTCGTACCACGTCGTCTTGGCAGAGCATTCTTTGAGGTTTCCCCGTTGGTAGAAGGTGGGGGTGGCGCTTACGTGAACCACCATGTGCCGATCAGTAGACATTTCACATACATTTGATCATCATCCCCCCCAGGATACAGACCAATGTCAGGGAGATAAAGGATGCTTTACCGCTCAAGCTAACAAAACGAAGCTGAATGGTGAAGTAAGGTTTGATAGGGCCACAGCATGGGCAAAAAGTAGCTGGTTCAATCGCCTAAGACGAATCAACTGATGGGGGGTGCCCGGTTAGCTCAATCGATAAACCGTTGGGAATACGCCTCAAGCTACATTTCTCTGATCTTCATGACGTAGGTTTGAATCCTGTGGGGGATGATGATCCTATGCTAGAAGTCTGCTGGACGCCTGTGCACATTGGTTCACGTAAGCTTCCTCCACCAACCAGGTCCATCCATACACAGAAAAATACGATAATCCAAAAACCTTCATCCTTATTCGAAACAAGGGGTCATGGTTTGCCATATGGATAAGCTGTATTCTCGGCTTTCCTCTCCTGCAGGATAAAAATGAAATCATATCTATCTAAAAGATTTCTGGTTCTAACCTTTATGGAAAGTAGCCGTTTGCCATATTATTGGCGACTTTGTTTCTTTTGGATGTTGCTTCCAACCACGTCTATAATGAACTCTAACTAAAAAAACACAAACACACTGTAATAAACTTTAATTGGCAGTTTTCATGTAAAAACGTATATAGTACAAGAACAATACAGACCCGAAGAAATTAAAATGTGACACCTCGACTGGATTTTTTAAATATTTATTTGTAGCTAAGCCACTCATTTGAGTGAAGTGAAGGAGAGATGGGACGATGTATCGGAATCCATTCGCCAAGTATTAGTACCAGAAAATTTTTATTACTGATGCCGGGAACTTTTTAGCCAGTATGGCGATTTCCACAAAGCAGCAGATAGTAAAATGGGGAAACATTTTTTTACCAGTCTATTTGCACGCAGAACTTAAACCCAAGCATATATATTCAAATAGATTTAAGAGTGCAACGGTTGAAACGTAAGTGGGTGCAAATATGCAGAGAACAAAAGCATGTGGATTCGAAAAGGCATTTAACATAACTAACAAAGCACTAGTTATCGGAATACAGATTTTTTTTATATAGCCACTTCTTGGAGTGGATCACCCTGTCCAAGGCCCTGTAACAGCGGCCACTGTGGACAGGCAGGGTTACAATTACTGGAAAGATATCATCTTTTCTTGTTCGACTTAGCCTACCCAAGTTATTACACATTACACCCTGGGTTGAGTGGTAGGCATGGATAAGCGAGCCAGACTCGCCGGGACTCGAACCTGAGATCTTCAACCTGCAACACCAACATGTTTAACCACTAGGCCATCGCGCCTCTCATGATTAAAAGGGTCGCATCGGTACTTGTATCAGTTTCGGCTCTAGCGATGTTTTTTTTAATGGATCAGCATAATCGGGATTCAAGCCAAATTTTACAAGTAAAATCATTACAATACAAAGTCATGATTTTGCTGCATAATGGGCAGAAATGCTTCGGTAAGTTATTGCATCTCCCCCTTCTACCTCTACTTTAGGGCAATTTCATGTGATTTATTCGCTATTTCGGTTGACAGAGGATTAGTCTTTTTCCTTTTCAATATTAATTTATTAATGTGCAGCATAATCATGAGATATGTCAAATTTTACTATAATTTGGTGGACAGAATGTTTTAAGAAATTATTTATAAAAAAACTAAAAATTCTCCCTGGAATTTTCTATCTAATCTACCTCCATCTGGTCAGTTTCTCCAGATTTTTCCGTCGATTCTGTCGGCGGGTCCACAGAGGTGCCGACATTATTGTCTGCATTTGCAGAATTATCTGGTTTTATCGTTTCGCTGGCGAGATTATCAGTTTGTACAGTATTTTGGTCTACACTGGTATCTTGAGAGTCTGGTTCGGCTGTTTTTGCTAAGTCACTGATTGTGGATAGCGTTTCAGTATTGGTGATTGATGACTCAGCACTTTTTTCTTCATCAACTTTCGCTGAGTCACTTTGTTCAATTTTTGCTGAGTCCCCCAATTCCATATTTTCTGGTTTATCAGTACTCAAATTCGCTGAGTCATCACTTATGCCTTCTTCGGAAACAGTCGAAGTCTCTCCTAATACTTTTTTTCCTTGCTCCTCCAATTCTTTCTCATCCTCTGCATCAGATTTCAATTTTTTTGTGGGACTTTCTGTGATCTGTACTTCCGTTGTGTCCGTTTCACTGGTAGTAGTGTCGCTGGATTCTTCGATCTTTCGTTTAATGTTGACAGTTTTAGGTGGGGAGGATGAAATAATGGTTGCTGATATGTTGGATTTCTGAATATAAAGAGGACTATAATAGGGTTTAGACTATTTTTGCCCTTTTTCATTTTATTTGGTATTCATTTACAGTACCTTACAGATAACAATAAAATTGTTTCAACATTTCAGATAAACAAAATTGCAATATTGCAAATGTAGCATAAAATTTTGCATAAATCATTGTTTTCTGTAAAAAAATTTAGTGGGTGTGATGGTCTAGTGGTTAAAAACATGTTGGCATCGCAGGTTTAAGATTTTGGGCTCGAGCCCCCGCGAGTCCGGCTCGTTAATCCATGCCCACCAATCAACCCAGGGTGTGATAACTCTGGTAGGCTAAGCCGAACAGTAAAATAAGATAATATCTTTCCAGCAATCCCAACCCTGTCCGTCTATAAGTGGCCGTTTGTACAGGGCCTTGGCCAGGGAGACCCACTCCAAGAAATGGCTATAAAAAATGGATCAGTTTGAAAACGGCGCTTGCATGAACCACCGTACACCGGCGGGACGCCTCTCATATAATCATCATTCTTTATGGGATTTGAACCTGCGTAATGATGATCAGAGATGCGTAGCGCGAAGCGTATTCCCTACGCTTCACCGATTGAGCTAACCGGGCACCCCATCATGCCGTGCAATTAGCTTGTCACGTCCTAGATTTCGCCGAAAAACACCACGCTTTTCAGATTGGCGATAGGACATCCGTAGACATAGCGAACCTAGAAAACAGAGCAATTATCTAGTTGAAAAATACTTACGGCTTGCGTGGTTCCTGTCTCATCAGAGGTTTCCGATGTTGTTCCTTCCACATCCGTTGGCTTGCTTTCTGGTGATTCTTCAATCTCTGTTGTTTTCTGTGTTTCTTCTGAATAAACGTCAAGTATTATTAGTGATTTTGTTTGGGGTTTAGTAACAGGGATCACTTATTTGATTTTTTTCTCACTGGAATTCATCTTATGCAACCCAGGAGAGAGAGAGATATTCATTAGCATTTTGCCAACCAGAAAAGTCAATACAAATATCACAAATAAACACATGTAAGATTTTCGGTATGGACTGGGAGGGAGCGATACGACCATACAGTCATTGAAGTCAGCTCCCACTCAAGTCAAATCTCATACATTTGAAATTAAATATATTAACGAAGATATGATCTTTCCTGTTCGGCTTAGCCTACCCAAGTTATTACACCCTGGGTTGAATGGTGGGCATTGATTAACGAGCCAAGCTGGACTCGAACTCGTTAATCTTTGTCATATATTTACATATATATATAAAATAAAAAGAGATTTATACAAACCCTCTTTCGTTGTCTCTCCAGCTTCATTTGTAACTTCTAGTTTCGGGAACATTACTGCAGTGAAATCAGGAGCTCCGGGGATCTTAGGTGGTGTGGTGCTAATAGGAGATGGCGGCAAGTTTGCCCAGTGCGGCTTAAACCTAAAAAAATCGACTTGAATCAATGACAACACATAATGCATCTGCCCAATCTTCCTTTCAGCAATATCTATATTTCCATTTAAAATTTCTTTCTGGGATTGAAGTTGGTCATTTTATCAAATTTTTTTATGCATTACTTAAACTTGGCGGATATATAGACTGAATATTTTTGTCCATACTCGCATACAATCCTCCCTCACAGGACTCAAACATACGCCAGGACGACCAGAGATGCGCCGGGACTCGAACTTGAAACCTATTTCAACCTGTGATACGTTTAAATACAAGGCCATCAAACCCGATTGAGCTAACTGGGCAAGTTTAACTAAGTAAATCCACAAAAATCAACACACTCATAATACAAACCTGTCACTCCCAGGTGTGTATCCATTACTAGGCACAGCATCCACTCCATTAACCATTCCCACATCGTTACTTTCTGACAGTCTCCTGTGGTATGGAAATAAGTACCATATTATTACGCCATTTCAAGTTCAACACTCATTTCTGAATTTTTTTTATAGCCACTTCTTGGAGTGGATCACCCTGCCCAAGGTCCTGCACCAATGGCCACTTACAGATGGGCAGGGTTAGGATAGCTGGAAAGATATGGTATTTCCGCGTTTGGCTCAGCCTACCCCAGTTATTACACTCTGGGTTGAGTGTAATAAAACTAGAGTGACACTCTCGTACTACAAAGCAGTAACTAAGCAAGGGTGGCAGAATCTTGTTTTTTTTTTCAGGTTTCTGAAACGTTCGCATCATTTTCTTTGGACGGACTGAAAGCTTCAAAACCATCAACATCTTTTCGTAACAGTATTGATACTTTTAAAACTTTTTATACAGTTTGGTTAGTATCATGCACTGAAAAAGAGACAATTAAATCTTCCACAGACATTTCATGAAATATTGCCCATTTTCTAATTTTTCTTCTGATGGGGACCCACTTTCTTTAGGTGTCTGGGTAGCGGAGTAGCAGGCATTCTGCAAGTCTGCTCCATCCACTACCAAAGATATCCAAGAAAATAAAAAATTGTTTAGTTTCAAAAGCGAAATTATGATTTTTTACCTAGGGCCATACTTTACTTAATTTAGGTAACACAGGCAAAATATTTATTCTTCTTTTATCTTATCCTTCTCTATGCAAGCGGATCCGAATGTGTTAGATAACATTATATTAATTTCGAAAAATGCTTAAGTTCTGCCCCACACTAACACAACACTTGTCTCTGTAACATTCCATCTGACGACCGAAAGAGGATTTTCATTCAATTAAAAGTAAAAAAATCTGCGTGCTGCATAAAAAGAAAAACTCTTAAACACATGATGCGTAACAACTCAGATAGGTTCACCTAAATGTGATAGCTAGCATATAGCATCTTCTAAACATACGATTATACAGGGAAGCCCAAAATAAATCGGATATTCGAAAATGATTAGTAAAGTGAATAGCAAAGTTCTTGATTTTATATAAATTTCAGAATAGTTACATATGATAATATTTCGTTTTTATTGAATATATATCTGAACAGAATAAACATAAAAATCTGTTTTTATTCAAAATAGAAGAGTGAATAAAAAATATGTACTATGCTAAGGATTTCCTACATTTTATGAATAATAATATTTAAATTAAAAAATAAGAATGCTACTTTCCATCAAATACAAGTTTTAATTTAGAATGTGTTTGATATTTCATATTCGAAAATATAATTTCAGAATGTATTCGAAATAGTAAAATATAGGAATATAAAAAATGTTCACACAAATATTACCTCGGCAGATTGCTCCATGAACTCACAACCATCAGATTCTTTTCCAACCCCCTCATAAATTTATCGCATTTCGTGTAATTCTTCCTAGGTTCTGTTAGGAGTTCACATAACCGCTGTATCGTGAATGGTGGACTGTGAAAGAATAAGGACTTAATATACATTATCAGAGACACACCTTACTTATACATTTATGTCCTGTAGGTATGAGCTTTAGAATAGCCCTAACATATTTCCTGCATGACGTAACACTAAAAGGAAACAAATAAGTGGCAGATGGTTTTACCATCGCCCAGGGAAGATACAACTCACTGCACTTTACCATGGCAGATTAGATCTGTTTGGGATATTTTTCGCTTAGAGTGTAGTTGCTGGTACTGCATCTTTCAGCATCTCTTTGCTATTAAGTGGTCGGTGGTTGGTTCCTTTTAGGCACTGCTTCCAGCCTTGCTCAGAGCGAATTTGATGAAAAATATGTAATACTAGATGAAGGAAGCAGAGTGGTTTATTTGCAGCAAAATATATCGCCAAAACTCTACCACATATTTTTCTGTTGTTTGTGGACAGCTGTATAAAGTGGTCTATATGAGGCCCATGCTAAAAAAAATCATCAAAATATGGCATTGTTAGTAAACTGTTTAGCATACATACAAAGGAAGTTAAAAAGGTAGAAGAAGTATAAATATACAAGACCAACCTGTCAAATTCCTCTGTTAACTGAAGTAATCTGTTTTTCATTTCATCAAAATCATCATTAGTAGAATTTGCGTTCACTTTTCCCACTTTATAAGGAGCCATGTTGTAAAATTCATCCAGAACTAAGGTCAGTTTCTTCATAAATACTTTCTGTACTTTTTCCCATGGCCCTCTAAAAAAGGAATTTTATCATTGAAAATAATAATATATCTGCCTCATGGCCATTTTAAACAGTATATACCACAATGTCGTAGTTGCTATCATTCAAGTCATAGAGTAACCGACTCGTTAAACCATGCACACTACTCAACTCAGGGTGTAATAACTTGGGTAGGTAAAGCCGAACCAAAAAGACCATATCCTTCCAACAATTCCAACACTGTCCAATAATAAAAATGGTAGGACCATTCTAAATCCCCTACCTACAGGACTAAAACTTATAACATTGTTCTCAACGTGCTTTTTTGTTTTATAACTTTTTATCGTGTTCAGCCCAAGATCTCAGTGGTGACAACTGCCCCCACCCTCAACTAGTGCTATTCTAGGTTCGAGTTTAGCCCTCATAACAAGTTGAGTTTGAGACCGTTGGCTTAGACTTAAGAGAATAAAACGATCATTTTCTGTATTCGCTATCAATACCTAACCTAGATGTGCTTCTGTGAAACATGCTTGATGACAAACCTCTAAACGATTATTTCTTGTTCGAAATATTCAAGAAGCAACGATTATGTGCTTTAAATATTACCCACAGACTGCCGGTTTGGGAGAGGGTAACTCACCGGTGCCGTATCGTGCTACAATGTATGCTACACTTATATGCACCACACTCGACAGATGCATGACGCTGGTGTGTTCAATCTGCGCCGAAATTCTTCGTGGAATGGCAGTGAGACTGACTTTTTTAGCCTACGTATCACTATCAATATCAAATATACTTCAACATTGATTGAAAGATATTGATTAGGAGTGGCTAAAATGAAAGATCTTTTGGTTTCGGAATCAAATAATTTTCTCAAATCGAATATTCGAATCAGAAGAAATATAATAAAGACCAAGACATCCTTTTCATCAGCTTAGAATTTACATGAAAACTCACACTAATTATTGTGGAAATCGATCAAATAATTTATGATTCGAATATCGAGAATTGAAACAAATATTTTGGATAGCTTTGACATTGATTCAACTAAATATTAACAGAAACGAAATATCATTTTTGAAAATTCCCAAAAATATTGAAATAAAATCTCACAATATATCACCAGTTCTTGCTATATATGAGATGAATCGATCAAGTTCTTCTGACAGAGGATCTTGCTTCTCTTCAAAACCTTTAATAATTAGGGAAAAAAAAATTTTTAATCTAAAAATGGTACTCTAGGCAAGGAAGCATAAATTAAAAGGAACCATGGATTTGACAAGGAGAGAAACAATAAAAAAGGATCTAGGCCCAGAATATTAAAAAAAAAATAGTTTAAAAATGAGGTCTCTTTCCACAAAATTACAAGTATATTTGTGAGCTTTCAATAGGTCATAGTCTAACTTCTTCAGACAATAACAAGATATAACTTATAAAAAAGTGAATCATTATTTGCTGTTTTATAAGACACAGGATATATCTTGTAGAATTTGACTACTGTTTCAAGTGTTCAGTTCAGAGTTTAATGTTCAAAAGACGCTGAAATTTCCATGTTTTATTGTTATTCTGAGAAAAATTTTTTCATAAAATACAATAGTTTTAGTGAGTTACGTAGGGTCTTGTGCCAGTTTTTATTATGATAACATTCGTGAATATGGTACTAAACTTCACTAGACCCGTTACGTAAGCATGTGCCTATTTGCAAATACAGCGTTTCCTATTTTCGTTTTTCTTCAGGCGAACAAAACCGTTTTTCCCATGGTTTTTCCCGACGAATCAACACCCTATCCTGTATTTCATCCAGAAAAACCATACGAAAATAATTTTACAATACATTACTCACTTTCAATTGCTTGGATATACACCGCAGTGTCTTCCATCTCGAAAATACGAATCCTTCAAGCGCTTTTCGTGCGCTTTTCGTGCGCTTTCCGCAGGACCAATGAAAATCAACAAAAACGGAGAAGGGTACGCAGCCGGATTACTACGATTGCCGAAAGTTGTTATAAACCTTTGCCAGTTTTTAGTGAATTACCGGTATGTATAAAGATTGATGTTTTTTTTTAAACAATTTATTTATCGAAATATAAATTTCATTTGCAAAACAAAAAATTAATAAGATGTTGTATTTACAGCTAAAATGATGTAATTAATAAAATATGTTACCTACAAATAAAAATCTGAAATTATAGGTATTTTAATAAAGCACATTTAAGAATCTGACAACCATATTTTTTAAAATGACGTCATATTTGCCATTTGGCTCTTTGTCGCCAAAAGTGCAAATAATCGATATTTTTTTATAAATTTAAATAAATGTTTTGTTTTATTCTTATATCAATACGTATTATGTGTTGTCAAAAAAATAATCATTTCTTTTTTCTCCTAAGATTCTAATAAAAGATAAGATTCTGAGCTTTTATGTAATCAGCTGTTTACACGCTACAGTGATTGTGTTTATCAATGATGCATGACCACCAACACCAACAGAAAATTTTACGAAACGCTGGCGGAAAAGCGCAACCCGAGTCAGCTTGTTCTACAGGTACTGTGTGTATCAGTATTTTTTGTATGTTAGGTACGTTATAAATTTATTTTTAATATAATGGGTAATTTGTACGTATTCTTTATTGTTTGCCAAGACATGCTTGGGCTAAAAGAGAGAAAAACTTGAAAAATAGTGGGATTTTTAGAAGCCACTTACACTGTACAGCTTAAGGCAAATTTTCGTCCAAGATGTAAAGACTCCCAAATGCGGGTCATGGCCTCTAAAGAGTGCATTTAGCGGGATAAATCAGTCAAAAATTTTATTCCTGTGCAAATAACATTTTTTATATTTCAATAAATTTTTGCTTTTGGGTTTATATAATGTTCTGTTCAATTTATTTGCTTTGTTAGGTAACTTATACTTTTTGTGATTCATGTGAGAATTATTTGTCTAATTATTTTTAAAGTAAGATAGGAATACATTTTGTACCTATTTAACATGTCATGGGAAAACAGCTTTGGCTAATTTGTCCCGCCATTGTACCGTACTTTTAATAAACCATAGTTAGCCATCTTTTCATCTTTGACCAAAGCTTCCATAAGCGGTTAGCTCAATCGGTAAAAGCATTGAAAATACACTTAGACCTACGCATCTCTGATTGCCATGACGTGAGAGCAAATCCTGTAAGGGACAAGGATTATATAAGAGAGGTCTGCTGAATGCCTCACCAGTGCATGCTGGTTTACGTAAGCCCCACTTACGACTTCCTCCACCAATCAGGTCCACACACAGGAAAAATGAGAAATATGACAAGGTAAAAAACCTTCACCCCGATTCGGAACTGGTATTTGAACAAGAGGTCATGAATCTCCATATGATTAGGCTGTATTGTCTATTGTCGGCCCTTTCCCGCAGGATGAAAATGAAATCCTATCCCATACCCTTATAATCCAACTGTTTTTGAAGTTTGTCTATCCTTCTGCAAAGGCATGTTTTTAGCAAACAAGTACAATTGCAGGACAAAATTGACAAAATTTGCCTTTGCCTGTCTTTTAAGTTCTTAAGGAAATTCACCCTGAGTAATGCCAGGAACAGCTTCCAGAAGGAACCCATCACTGGCCACTCAATAGCATAAGACCACTAAAAGGCCTGGTATCGGCAATTGCACTCTAAATGGGAAACATCCGAAACGGAACTGAACAACCATAGTAAAGTACAGTGATTATGATCTACCTTGGACAATTGTAAAACCATCTACCACTTCTATGCTTCTTTTTAGTCTCCTTTTACGAGCCACAGAAAATACATCGGGACTATTCTGAAGCCTTTACCTACAGGGCAGAAAAAGTTGGTTCAGTGTATTGAAATAACGATTTTCTTTTACCATTTTTTAAGGAAAATAATCATGGACAGTACAATATGGGAAGGGATGCAGAAACAACAGTTAGACGGTGGCTTGCTACTGACATCTTGCGGTGCAGAACTTCAAGAATTGATGAGACAGATTGATATCATGGTTCGACATAAGAAAATGGAATGGGAAACTGAGCTTGCCAATGTTCAGGTATTCAAAAATTATTCGCCACCTCAGGTTTTTTCAAATTGATTCTAGAGCTATCTTCTGGAGATTATCAGTGATTTTGGGTATTCAGGCACTATTCAATAAGTCAATATTCATTTTTTCAAAAATTATTGGCTCATTTGGAGTTTGTATCTGTGTTGTACAATATGAGTTGAGTCAGCTGATTGCGAAAAATGAATTAGAAACTTTAATATCTCAAAAACTATTAAATATTTTTATTTGCCTACTGGTGACGAACTGGAAATCACTGATAACGTGCGAAAAACTACACAAAACTTGGCTGTAAAACATGCTCATTAGTGTATAAAGAACCATTATACTATAGTATATTGCGATAAATGGTATATGCCAGAATGTCAGCCGCTCTTATACTGAGACGACCGAAGAAAATGGGTTCCATCAGAAGAAAATTTAGCAAAAGGGCAATATTTTACGATATAGCTCTCACTAGAAGATTAAAATGCCCTTTTTTGGTGTCTCGTAGCAAAACAAACTGTACAAAAAGTTTTGAAATCATCAATACTGCTATGAAATAGCAGTGTTAATAGTTTTGAAACTTTTTGATCACCTGAAAAAAGTAGCATGAAAATTTCGGACACACAAATGAAAACAAGATTCTGCCAGCCTGTTGTATACCCTGGATGATTGTACAATAAAGATCAGTCAATAATGATTAAAAAATGCAAAACATAAAAATAGAAAAATGTGTATCAGATATGGTGCTAATTCCTCTTTTGCTTCTTATAATTCTCACAAGAAGGAAATTATCCAATCACACCTACCTGGAGCTGGGCAGCATCAGGTATATTTAGTACCGGCATACTGCTGCCGAAATGTCGGTATTACCGGTATGGAATGCCATTTTATTCTATCAAAAACATGTTATTGTGTCGCTTTAAAGAGCCACGTGATAGGCGACCTATTTAAAAAATCAGGGGCATATTTCTAAACGCAGGTGTGTTGTTGTTTCATGATATTGCAAAAGTTCAGTAAGTGGTCTAAAGACCCGTTTTTCTCGTTACTTGACGCAATAATGCATCTACTTGTCACCATTTTAGGCGTTATGTCATGAAATGCCGGTATCACAGCAAACCGGCATTGCGAAAATTAATATGATACGTTATTTTGAAAAACTAAATAAATACCGGTACTCACTGTCCTACTGATATGAAGCCCGCCTCTACACCTACCTATCCCAATCGGTAAAGATATGGCCATGCAACTTGAGTTAAACATGTGTCACAGTTGTGTCGATTAGACGCACCCTATCTTTCTCTCGTGCTTGACAAAATAAAATTTCTGATTAATATGCTGCGTCAAATTTTTGACCCAATTTTCGTAGTCGTTGATACTCTAAAACCTGCAGAAAATAGTTACCATCTGAAGAAAATTTAGCAAATGCAATTTTAGCAATGTTTTCTCATACATCAATCTCATTGCTATAACATTAAATGTTTCTTCTTGACTGTACGACAGCAAAAAAACTGTACCGGTAGATGAATGTTAAAATTACCAAATACGGCTATGAAATTGCCATGTTGATGTCTTTGAGGCTTCGTTGTTCATCCAATGATATGCACATTTTGGACACCTGAAGAAAACAAGATTCTATTACCCTTGTTTTCTGGTGTCCACATGAAGCTTAATACTTATCCATTTAGGATAAACTGGAAGTCAGAGAGCAAGAACTCGTTCACACTAAGTCAATGTTGAACCAGAAACATCAAGAAGTTGGGATGCTAAAACACAAGTTGGATGGGTACGAAGGAAGCCAAAGGAACGTTGTCAAGCAATACGAATCTCAGTTGTCGTACTTAAGGAGTGAACTCCAGCAATTAAAGACAACATACTCGAAAATGCAAAAGCACTATGCTAAGCAAGGTATAGCATTATTATTATTTCTGTAACCTTCCTTCTGACCAAAGTCAGACTTCTTCAGAAAAGCATTTTAAAAACAGTCAGAGGAAACAGAAATAAATTTGTGTAAGTGTGAAGCAAGACTTTGAACCTCTCTAGTTAGTCATAATTACTCTTGCTACTGTATCCTTGCATGTAGTGCATACGGATCCGCAAACACAAAGGCACAGAGGAAGGATAAGTAGTTAATCCACGTCCCCCAGACCAATAGCTATATTATCAACATTAGAATTTATTTGTCAGTTGAAATGCATTCTGAATTTGCACCTTGGAAGGAACTAACTTGTAACCACTGATATGATTGTCATTAGTTCTATTTAAACAAGATCCAAAATTTACTATAAATCAATAGAATAATATGTAATAATAATAGAAATAATAATAATATATAAATAGTAATAATATATGAATATAATGTTTCAACATTTCAGATTTACATCGTAAATCAATGTCATGTCATGTTAAATTTTTACAACGTAAAATTTGGCACAAATCAAGATTTTACTGCAAAATGAGTAAACTTAAGAATGATAGAACAGTTAATTCTAAAATTCCATTCTAACTTTCATATATTTCATCCTCAACCAGGTAAAATAAGCGAGAGAGAACAATCACTCCAAAAAGAGCTTGAAAAGGCAAGAGGAGAGCTTGACTCGAAAGTGCAAATAGAAACTGAATTCGTTAAAGAAAGAAGTGAATGGGAGGTGAAACAACGAGCCTTGCAACATCAAATTGAATGTTTAGAAACACAGAGGAAGTCGTTTGCAGAGAAAAGTGAAAGAATACAACAACAGGTATGTATTGATTATAGGGTGGTTTTCGTGGTTCAATTTAAACCGTCTTCTGAATTCAATATTTACGGTAAGTGGATTAATGTTTCAATACAGGAAATGTACGAAATTGTTTGTATTTGAATATATTCTACCCTATTTTGCAGTAAATTCATAAAAAAATTAGATTAAACCATTAGAAAATGACGCAAACAAGCATTATTTTGTGATATATCACTCGTTGAAAAAATTAAAATGTTTCTATTTGAGTGTCTGATAGCAACTAAACTACAAAAAAGGTTCAAAACCAACAATACTGCTCTTGTCATCACTCTCCCACTGTTTAATGGACATACTAAATTTAATCAATTATTTACTTTAAGGCATTCCGCTCTTTATATTGCTTGTAAATTTCTTTTTGTCACAGTGTGAAGCAAGACTTCGAACTTCTCTAATTTTAAAAGCTTTTCTTTTTCTTAAGGTCTACACATACCAAGCTCGTCTTAAACGTAGCAATCAAATGATCGAGGAGGTCGAGTCAACGAGTCAAAACCTTGTTAAAAAGCTTGAATCTGAGTTGATTAACGATAAAGAATTGATCCAGACGCAGGAAAACCTCATCAAGGAATTGCAGGACAAAACAAGGGAACTGGATGATTTAAGAAAAGAAACTGTGAGAGAAAAATACCAGTTGCAGGTATGGATGAAGCAAAGCACTTATTGAAGACCTGGACACTGATATGGATTTTCCAAACCGACATCGTTACCGATTTTTTGCTCTTCTAGAAACGGTTAACCGATAACATGGCAAACAAACTGCAAAACAAAACGTCCTGAAATAGACAAGTAATAATAAAATATAATAAAAAATTGATCTTTTTAGAGGTAAATGTGTCACCATTTAATAAGTAAATCTGTTTATACAGTTTGGCCAATATAATTGAAGAAAAACATGGATAATATATTGGTGTATTATTTCAATTATTAGAGTTAAGAATGTAACTAGATCCAAGATTCAAATTGACCTGCATACTGTATGTATCTTACTTCTCTCATTTTTTTAGAAATAGGTGATGCTAATGCTAGAGGCAAATACCACTTTTATCTACTTTCATGTTGCAATTCTGTGTGGAATGTTTTTCGCTCAGGGTGCAGTTTTCGGCTGCACATTTTAAGTTGCTCTCGCTGTATCAGTGGTTTTAAAAAATTGTCTCTTTCAGGCACTGCTTGCGACCATTCTTAGAGTAAATTCTAACTGAAAAAATTTCTGCAATTGAATATGTTTAACCAAAATGTTTCGCCAAATATGGACTGTGATGTGGATTTGTCCTCCACTGTTTATCGCATTTTTCCGAATCCCATTATTTCTTAGAAAAACAGTTCTGGAAGAAAAAAATGTTTTTTTATTTATATCTACTTCTTAAAAGTGGATCACCCTGTCCAAGGCCCTGCAATAGCGGCCACTTATAGACGGGCAGGGTTACAATTACTAGGAAGATATGATCTTTTCTAGTTCGGCTTAGCCTACCCAAGTTGTTACGCCCTGGGTTGAGTGGTGGGCATGGATAAGCGATCCGGACTAGGCGGGGCTCGAACTTGAGATCTTTACTTTTTAGAGAGGGTTTACTGTTCCCAAATCCTTCTGATGCCATGTTGATATGCTCATTCTTTGACGATATCGATGAATTACAGATATTCCATTATTTTAACAGGAGGAACTCGATAAAGCAACATGCCGAGCAAGAGTTTTTGAAGACGAAGGCAGAGAATTAACATCTACACTAAAAGCAAGAGAATCAGCCATGCGTGACTCTGAGCTTGAAATTGCAGAGCTAAAAAATAGAGTTTCAGATCTAGAGAACATGCTCAGAACAAAGCAGAAATTGATTGAATCTTTGCAGACAAGGTCTCCGCTCAAAAGCAGGGAAGATGAAATGCAAAGAAATATAACGCATTTGGAATCGCTTGTATCAACGTATAGGAATTCTGAAAGTGATTTGAGGTAAGCATACATACATGGGTGCCCAGTTAGCTCAATGGGTAGGTATAAGCTTCAGAATAGTCCTATCGTATTCAATAAGGCACTATTCTTGCGTGTCGTAAGAGGCGCCTTAAAGGAAGCATAGTGTTAAGTGGTTTTACCGTCACGCAGAGCAGATGCCACACACTGCACTATACCATACCATGGTGGTTTCAATTTTGTTTGGGATATTTTCTTTTTAAAGTGCAGTTGCTGGTACTAAATCTTTTAATATCTCTTTGGTATTAAGTGGCCGGTGGTTGGTTTCTTGTGGACGCTGCTCTTTGCTGAGAGTGAATTTCAATGAAAAAAAGTGTTAAACATGCACCTAAAGCGATGCATGTTTCACCATAATGTTTGGAATCCTGTGGGTGATTATTGTATGTGGAAGGATTGCTTGACACTAGGTTTGGGCAATTTGATTCGATGATTTGAATTGATTCGAAGAACAATTTATTTGAATCAATCGTGAATCATTCATAGAAAAAAAACCTTGTTAAATGAACTGGGATTTTCATTTTTAACGACGAAATGCAATCAATATTGGTCAATTTTTTTTGTTTTCTTTTTTTTCATCGAAATTCACTCAAGGCCAGAAGTAGTACCTGGAACCAACCAAAGATCACTCAATAGCAAAATATTTACGGAAAGATGTAGTACCAGCACTGCACTTCGATTCAAAACATTCCAAACGAAACTGAACTACTGAGGTTAAGTGCAGTGAGTGGTATCTGCCCTGGGCGATGGTGAACATCTACCGCTTCCCTTTAGCCGCCTTTTACGACATGCAGGAAATACGTCAGGACTCTTACAAAGCACCTTCCTACAGGGTTACAAAAGACATATTGTTCAAACCCTTATGTCAACCCACTTTGCCTATTTAATTTGAAGCCCGGTGAACGTAAACATAATGGGTTCAATCATAAATCAGAAAATCTTCTTTTCTAGACAAAGTGAATATTCCCCATTTCCTAAGGCATGAACAACATCATCGCCAGGTTACATCTAGTTTCTGTTTTGCGAACTGAAACATTCACAGTTTCAGGGTTTTGAATATTTTTTTTTATCAGGGAGGAGAACCGGAACCTCCACAAAGAAGTAGAAAATTCTCGACAAGAAATTAAAGATTTAACAGATGCACTAAAGAACACTGAAGTTGCTAAGGTAGAAGGAATAGAGTAAATTTTTTTATCTATGTTCTTGATAGGATAGCATTTTATTTTTATCCTGTGGGAGAGGAAAGCCGAGAATACGGCTTAGTCATATGGCGAACCACGACCTGTCGTCCAAAATCATCAATATTGCTTTGAAATATCATTGTTGATAGTTTTGGAGCCTTTGTCCCACCGAAAAAAACGATTACTTATATGACAAAGAGCTCCAAATGTAATGCAGAGTGTCTGCTCTGGGCGATAGAAAAACCATATATACACCACTTCTATTCTTCTATTTCGTTTTAGCTATCTCTTACGACATGCAGGAAATCAGTATTGCAGCAGACTACTACTTGATCCATAAGACACTGGTCCTGTTATACACACCAGCAAAGCTAATATTTATGCAGTCTCAAAATTATTTCAATTGCAAGTTTTAAAATATTTCAGGTGAATAACTTGAATGTAGAAATCCGTCGTTTGCGTAACAAAGTCGAGGAAATGGAGACGTCACATTCAACAAAGCTTTGTAATATGAAAGCAGAGGTCACAACCCTTGCATCTCATTTGCATAATCGAGACGTCAACATCGCGCAACTTGGCCAAACATGCGGCGACATGGAAAAGCAATTACGAGAAGAATGCCAGCGTCGAGACCAACTTGCAGCAGAGTTACAAATGACGGCTTCTCAGTTACAAAATTTGAGAGATCAACAGACCATGACGTCAAGAATTGTGAGAGAAAAGAAATCCACAGACCAATCGCTTGTAGAAGCGGAACTGGATTTGACGTCTTTAAAAGAAAATTACGCGAAAGCCGTTGGGAAGTTAGAGGAAGAAAATACAACATTACAGAAAAAGGTAAGGTCCTATCCTCCAAAATATTCCATTTGCAATGATTCTAATTGCTAGGCCATTGTACCAAATATTCATTTTTGCAGTAGTTATTCTTTTCACTTTACTGCCACTGAAAATGACAAAGAGCCACTGCGGGATAAAGTACCTGCAATTGCACTCCTATACAGAACGTAACCACCAGGGCAAAGTGCAGATAATGGCATCTGCCCCGGACAATAATATAACCTACCATATCTTGTTTCCTTTTAGTCACCTCTTATTATTACACGCAAGAAATATGCTAGAACTGTATCTACAGGGCATAATTACGATGGCCTAATGATTAAGCATCACAGATTCGAGATCACAAATTCGAGTCCCTGTAAGTGTGACTCTAGGCCCATGGACTCGAGGCCCAGGATGATCCTCTCGTTTATAAAATAAAAAATAGTTTTCACACTAGACCCCAGGGGGTTGCTTACCCCCAAATGTACACATGAGTGCACTCACGATAGCAGTTTAATTCTTATAGTAGTTTATATTTTTATAATAATATTTGCACAGTTCTGTATTTTTTCAAAAAAAAAAATGCTTTCATCTCTAGGTTTCCTGTCTCAAAGACCAGATGCTTGTCAAAGAGCAAATGGGTCAAGATAATTATACATCAGCCTTGTCTCATACACGAAATGTTATCAACGACATTCGAGGGCAGGAAGACACCAGGGTACAGAAAATATGTGAAGATTATGAAAAGAAAATTGAATATTTAAATTCAAGGTGGAGTCCGAATCATATTACTTTTTTGCAACCTATATTTTGCCATTTTTGACCAACGATGACCGTTATTTTATCTCGCTTGAAACTCGTTAAAAACTCGAAGAAAAACAAATAAGTCGAAAAGCATGATGAGAGAACATGTTTATTGCATAAGGCAAATAAACATATAACATTTTGATGTGCTACTAAGCAATTTTTCAGAGGGAGGGTGAAATAAGATTCCATCTCACACGAATAGCATTCTTTGGGATGTTTTCTGCTTGGATTGTAGTTGCTCGTGCTGGTACTTGTAGTACACAACGCATATTTGTTATCAAATGTCCTTTGGTTGGTTTTTTTAGACACTGCTTCCGGCCTTGCTTAGAGTGAAATTCAAATACTTATTATGTCAATTTTTATTTCAGATTGGAAACAATGGCTTCACAGGGTGGAAATGGAAATCCTACTAATAGAGACGAAGTCTTGAGCAACATGCATGGAAATGTAAGTCACGTGGCTCGGGTGGAGAGTAGATTCTAAAACTGCCCTAGCACATACGTGGCAAGGTGTTGACTAAAAGGAAGCAATGAAGTGGTATACAGTTTTACTATCGCCCAGGGCAGATACTATTCACTAGCGTATTCAAGTCTTGAAATCAAATTTTGCAGTTTACAATACATTTTTTATCACCAAATTTTTAATTGTGAATCAGTAACAATCATAATCTCTGAGTAATATTTTATCATATCAGCTTCAACATAAATCATAATCTTGATACAGAATCAAGCAAATTAAATTCAAAATGTTACATTTTTTACCTAACGTTATCGCTAAGCAAATTCCTTAGAATGATATACCAATGACATTGAAAAAGGGCATATCAGCTACTTCGCCCAAGCTGAACCACCATTTTAGAATCCACTGAGTGGTATCTGCTCTGGGTGAGAGTATAGCTATCTACCGATTTTCACTCTCTTCTGGTGGCCTCATATGGTGCTCAGAAAATAAATTAAATCAAAGTTCACCCCCAAAAGTCTGATATTTTAGGATTTTTTTTGAAATAAGTAATCACTATTAATCGTTAATTTTTCTCTGTCTTTCCAGGTACCAAGTCTTCAGGTCAAGATCTCAGCCACGACGAATAGTACAAGTCAACACAGTACTTTAGCACCACCTTCAGTTCCCTCATCAAAATCTGGCAACAGCGAAGCTGTGAAAGACTTCCTGGAAGATATGGGGTCACTGAGGTCACGAACTCCCACCCCAACTCGCCAGTTTCTAAAATCGATTGGAATTGCTCCCTCAACAGCGACCGAAACGTCGGCAAATAATTCCATTTTTTCGACGGATATGGACACGAGTATTGATGAACGAGAATTGAACGCAATACTTGGTTTGGCGATCGAAGATGACTCGAATAATAATAATAACAAAGTCAAAGGGGATGGTCTGCAGGTAATGTTCTGCTTACACATTTCTGGATTCACTCTACCTCATTTTTATACTTTACTGTTAAAGAAGTTGTGTGTATATATATACATATATGGGTACGCCCTTTAGAATATTTCTACCGTATCTCTGTGTTGTAAAGCTTCGGCTAAAAGGAAACAAAGAAGTGTTGCCATCGCTCAGGGTAGATATCACTCTATATTATTGGTCAGGCAGTTCAGTTAAAGGGGATATTAGCCCCTTTTAGTTTGTTAAATGATTAATTTCTTTTAGGTACTCTTCTTAGACCGAATTAGTCCAGGCTTTTTTTGCCCCATGCCTAAATGGACTTTTTATTTCACAATATGCAATTGACCAAGGTTTATTATCATATTTTTAAGCACATGGTTTTCCCTTATCAAGTCAAGTTTCATGATGAATACGATAGGACCTCATTTTTTATCCTGTGAAGGAGTAATCTGACTATGGTCAAACAGTATGTGTTAACATGATGAATATGATAGGACTTCATTTTTTATCTCACGAATGAGTATTCTGGCTATAGTATCTGCCTATGCCAATCGGGTTGCGGGAGCTGGGGGGTCGTGCGCAGCAGTGATTACTGCTGTGCCTGGCCGCCCGTGCTTGTGCGCCGATTGTTATGGGACTTTGGGTGTTGCTGACACGATGACGTTTTCATCCTTCGCAACTCCCGCCTTATGTCTGATTTCATATTATTTTTATGTTGTTATAATATTTGGCAAAATAAACTGCTAGAGTCTTGAGTTTTGCCCTGGATGTGATTTGCTGCCTTCTTTGGCCCCACATGAGTGACATGACATGCAGGAATTTAGTTCACACAATTTTTAAAGCCTGGAACTGCAGGACGCAACTGATTGTGTTAGACTTCTCGGTTGCTTGTCAAATTTATTTTCCGTTTTTTTTAGGATTTTCTGAAAGACGAAGAACTGAGATCCAAAGAGTTAGAATCCAGGATTGATAAACATATCGAGAACATGAAGGAAGCAATGGCTGCTACAGTGAATAAATATCTAGCCCCTGTTTGATTGATTTTATTATCTCAAGAATCTGGTTATTTGGAGAAAATACAATGAACCAACAGTTAATTCAGCCTTGCATCACAATTTTGCTGCAAAATAACTCTGTGTTCCAGCTTCAAAGTTAGAAGTGAAAATATGGTACACCCTAACAACAACATTATTTTGTCGTCCTGGATTAGACAGTGATCCACTCAAAGCAAATATGAGCAGCTATAATAGTCGTGTTTGATATACATAGCATGGAATTTAAAATTCTATTGAATATTGTGGACAGACATAACCCTTTTTGATCGATGACATATGAGAAGGCAAATATGTCAAGAAAAATTAACACTCTGGTATAGAGCTGGGCAAAACCGAATCATTTGGAATTCGAATCTGATTCGGATAATTTCTTCGAATCTGATCGGATCACTAATTCCATGTAAATAGCAAATGTCCCATTTTAACTATTACAATTTGAAATTTATTGTTTATAATGTGTATTTCTACTTCACATTCCATGTCTAAGAGCAATAACTTTCATATTTTGACGACAAAATATAACCAAATTTGACCAAAATCAATTGTATTTTATCGTTAAAAATGAAAATTCTAGTTCATTCATCGCATTTTTGTTTCTATGAACAATTCACAATTGATTCGAATAAATAGTGCTTCGAATAACCGAATCGAATTGCCCAGCCCTACTCTGGTAGAAAATACTGCGAACAGATTGTAATTTATATAACCTTGTATCCTGATTTTTCTTCATTTAACTCGGTTTCCCAATTATAGAGTGATGATTTTGTTTGGTCAATATATCAGCCAGGTGTGATAGTCATATCTTGAAATTGCCTTGATATTTCAAAGACACTTATATAGCGTCACGTTCGAACATGTTTGCTAGCTTTATTCAAGTTTCAGATTTATTTATCAGTTCTTATATTTTTCTACTCTTGCATGAAAATATATATCTTCACTTAGAAAAGTGGTAATTTGTTGGCTTGGAAACCTGCATTGAGAAGAATGCTAATTTTTTGTGGCTGCCTAAGCGGTTTTCTTCATTGGAATACACACTAAGCAAGGTTGGAAGTAGCAGCAAAGGAGCTCACCAACAACAATAGTAGACAGTTTATTTCGACACGAAAGGTGATTACAAGTAAAGATATCACATTACCGAGTTATCAGAAAAGCGAACAAAACTAAAAGTTCAAAAACGTTTCAGGGAGTAAATTTTAAAGAGTATCACGTGTTTTCTCACCTCAAACTGAAGCGAATGGCTGAGTGAATAAATCTTGTTTTTCTCCAGGAGTCTAAAATGTTCCTGTTATTTTTTTTTCGAATGGACTAAAAAGCTTCAAAACCATTGGCACTGCTATTCCGTAGCGGTATCGACAATTTTGAGCCCTTTTCTGCAGTTTACTTGCCACCGCACAAATCGAAAGAGCCATTTTAACAAAGGATATATCGTAAAACATTGCCCATTTGCAAAACTTTTCTTCTCGTCGAATTCCGTTTTCTTTGGTTGTCCGAGTAGCTGCCAGTCTGGCAAAGAGTTCCATGAAATATAAATATTGTAACTTAACTTAAGCACGGTGCAGGACAAAACTTTTATTGTAACGTTTATTAAGTTTTATCTGCCCTGGGTGATGCATTTTAGTCATTTCCTACCAACACTCTGGAATATGTTATCAATTAAATTTATTTCAGCTTTCCATGAACACAATAAATAAACTGTAACAAACAAAAATAAGTGGAAAAACAAGCAAAACCTATAAAAAGATGTGCAGGTTTTACCGGTACACAGTAGAACGGGAAAGAAGAATTAGTGATTCACAAACAGGCAAACAAGAACGGCCAGTTTCGGCGATGGCCTACTGGTCAAACAAGTTGGCATCGCAGGTTGAAGATTTCAGATTCGAGTCCGGCTCGTTAATCTATGTCCACCACACATATGAGAGACGTCCTGCTGGACGCCTCGCCGGTGCACGATAGTACACGTGAGCACTGCTTATGGCTTCCTCCATCCACCATGTCCATGCACTGGAAAAATGAGAAATATGAGAAGCCAAAAAATCTTCGCCCCGAATTCGAATTTTGAAGTATTTTGAAGCCCCACAGGCAAAAAATCTCCCCCAAATAAATAGCGCCTTTTGTATCATATGCGCAGAAGATGCGGAAGATTTTCGAAAAATGGGATTACACGGCCAAAATTGGTTAAATAAGCGTTAAATATCAAGACGAGCCAAATATTTTGGGTGTTTACCGATAACATATTTCAATTTTTTTATGTGATCATAAACTCTATCTCTCACTTGGGTAGCGGATTTGTTTAAAATGTGTTTTCAATATTTTATAGTGTTATTTTTCATGGTTTCATGTCAGGGATAGAACTACTTGTTTTGTAATTGGTTGTAGTATTGTTAGAAAGACTTTATCAATCACGATTATTACCATCTGAAATGGATCAGATCTGTAAAAGATCGTTTATTGGTTATAGTTGCTTGATATGCTACAATTCTCAAGCCTTCAGTTAGCGCTTAGGTAATATATCACATTGCACACAAACATAATACGGCATACGGCAAGTTATATAAAAGCTTACATAACATAATTACGGTGATCCGTTTCCTCATTTTGCTGAGCGTTAGTAAAATTCTTCGAATTATACGCACCGTTAATTGTCCGGCGTGAGGTAGGGGAGATTCAAATTTGGCGAGGAATGACCATGTGCGAAGAAACTGCTGATACTACATCTGATCTGCTGCTTACGGTTACCTCCACTGCATTTGGAACTGAAAAATTCACAAAGCTCCCAGTTCACCCAATGGCAAAGTTGTTCTTTTTTTATTTTTCAGGGTTTTCGAATTATGTGCTATAACCTGTCCGTGAACCTACCGGGGAGGGCTTGTACTCAACAACCTTTAGGCACGGACCTTTGTAGTGACTGTGTTCTATGTCACAGCTAACCGCGACGTGCCTTGCTAAAGGGCACGCAGGGTGGTGAAACGGCCAAGCATCGAACCATCGGCCTTTCGGACAATACGATCGCGCCTCACTTACTGAGCCACAGAGTCGGTCTTCTCTTTTTGTCTCCACTCCCCAATCGTGAGAAAGATCAACAGGTCCACCTAGCGGTATTTATTTTGTGATTACTTGAATGGAACTGCCTCACGTAATTCCGAGAAAATCCCTGTTTCATGACTTAATTTTGTGGGTTTTCCTGGACTTTTTGGGCCGAAATATCCTTCGGCATTTAGCGCTTATGTAACATCACTTCGTATGCGGGCCTATACAGTATATGTTATGTAAAGTGTTGCATAACATATTCTATTTGGCGACGCAAATTCATTTTAAAATAAGTATATGCGTCATGACGTTTTAAACTTTATTTTAGGTTTATCTACTACCGGTACCCTCCAGATTTCTATCTTTTTGTTTGTGTGTTAATTTGCATTTTTCCATTGAAGAAATAGAAATACGTTGTATTGTATTGCATAGGCACAGGACGTCAGTAACAGTACGGTGTCGCTATTTGAGTTATAACTTGTTTGTTGTAAACAAACTGAGGGGGAAAACGAATTCAGGACGGGGGCTGAAAAAAGGAAAGAATTCGCTTCAATTTTCCGTTTGATGAACCCAGATTTTGAGGAGAATGGGGTCCAAGGAAAAATTAATCAAGGAGTTTGTTAGCATAACAGGTAAAATAATAATTATTTTTTGTTTTAAATTGTTCTCGAGCTGACTGCTAAAGTTCAGAATAATCCCTCAACAATTGAGTGAAATTTTTCATTATTAAGTCCACAACTTAGCCTAAATCCGAAAATTAGCCTTGAAAAAACTGTTGAGCAAAAATCTCAGGGTTACTCTAATTATCAAAACATCCAAAAAGTACGGGAACGACCGTGAAGGAAGTTGATAATCAACCGAAACGGCCTTAGACTGTACATTCAAGTTGGTCTGTCCAATATCATACTGAAGTCGAAGTTTTAAGGAAACTCCAACCCTTCAGTGGGATGAAAATATCAAATATACTGTATAAAAAACTGTATAGTCCATAGCGCCGCCTGGCAGCGCAACAATTTTTTAATAACCAATATTAATAACAAAATAACTGATATGTTATAAGAATGAAGTTTGGCAGGCAAGACGTTGTGTTACACCTTACTGCCTTATGTCTATCATCGGGTCTCATGAAGTTTAGTACTATATGTCCGATTATCATAAAAATTTCCCATGTTGCAAGCGACTCATCCTAACCCGGGAGACAATACCAGGTGCTTGCAGCACTGGCACCCCCTAGTTAGGATAAGAATATTCTGCCAGTTTTTATTTTAATGACATTTGGGAATATGGTACTAAACTTCACTTGACCCTTATCATCATTGTGATGTTATTGTTGTAAGTGTTATAATCACTGATCACGAATTCTAAATTTTGACCCTGGGGAGGAAAGGTTTAAAACCCCGTTTTGAGATTAATTAGCAATAGCCAAGTATAACTAGGGGTCATTTTGTTACAATTTTCACTGTCATCGTTGCCATTTATGTAGTATTTGGTCGATTCGTTACTAATAGTGACCGAAAATCTTCAACCTGGAGCTTGTATCTGTGTGAGAGGTTGTGGTTTGTCATGGTTAGGCCATACTCTTGATTTCACTTTTCCGCAGGATAAAAATGTTATCTTATTATATTTAAGTTATCAGGTAACAGAGTATTATTTTCTATCCCCCTGGTGCCGGAGGACAGGGTGCTGGCGAAGCGTTCAGAAAACATCACCCAACCTGCAATTCCAATTCATTATCAATAACGTATTAACTGCTACAATGTGCATCCCCAGCTGGACTTGACAGCAATAAAAATGATATCTCATCTCATCCATCCTTTGCCACACCTATTTCTATTCATCCACCTAAATTTCTATTGATTCCTTCATTCTAGGATCTGATCAAGGGACAGCAAAACATTTTCTAGATGCATGTTCAAACAATCTTGAGACGGCTGTGGAGATGTTTCTTGATGATAAAGCTCCTGGAGCTGCAGGTAATTTTTTTGTGGCCATAAGGCCACTCTTCGGATTGGATCACCCTGATCAAGGCTTTGTACCAGAGATCACTTTCAGAACGAACAGGAGTAAGAGGTGTTGAGAACGTATGATCTTTTCATTACGTCTTAGCCTACCCAAGTTATTACACCCTATGTTAAGTGATGGGGATGGATTAACGAAACATGAAAACTTTTCCAGAACATTTTTTTTATTGAAATTCACTCTGAACAAGCCCAGAAAAAGCGTCCAGAAGGAACGAACCAATGGCCACTCAAGAGCTAACGGCTACTCTAAGATTTAGTACATGCAACTGCACTCTGAGCGAAAAATGTCCCAAACTGAACCGCTATGGTGAAGTGCAGTGAGTGGTATCTACTCTGCGCGACAGTAAAGCCACCTACTACTTCTTTAGTAGAACTTGATCTGACCCCCAATATTTGATATTGGGAATATAAATATTCAGGCAAAAACCCTCCACTCCTCCAGTTACAAAAACAAATAGACGTGATAATATCCTGGTGGCTGTTGTCATGAAAAAGGTGTAGACTGAACACTTGTAGATTATCCAGCAGAGTGGCACAACGAAAGGCATCTTTTTTCGGTCAGTGAGGGGTGACATGGCACCCCCTTGCCATGCTAACTACACTATTATTGGTACTTGATGTTTTCATTCGACCACTGAGAGCAAAACAGATTTGACTATCCAATTTTGTTTAAAAAATGATTTGATGTAATTCAAGAGTCACGCCATCCCCAATCTACGAATTAAAAAATTTATATTATTCAAGGTAACGTCAGAACTAGATGTTGTCAGAAACAATTTTTTTTTTCAACTCGAATAATTTCATTTCAACAAATTTCAATTCAATCGAATATTGAAGTTGTAGTCTTTTATTAATAAATAAACGAAGAAGTTCATTCAAAAAATTGACTTATATTTTCTGAAAAATTATACATTTTTGATTCTGTAGATTTTGAATTACTCGAAAGAATTTTGAAAAAAAATTGATCAATTCATGAATGACTGCCCGAATCAAACATTTCGAAAACCCCTACCTAATCAAAATTGAATTTTGTCAAGCATGAGCCACAGATAGACAGGTGGTGACGATGTGATCCATCAATAACCATGTTTTTTGTTTAGAATGCGGTTGGTGTTACTACATTTTGTCGCAACTCTTTGCTATTAAGTGGTCGTTAGTCGGTTCCTTTTGGGGGCACTGCTTACGGCTTTACTCAGAGTGAATTTTAATAAAAAAAAAAATAATATTTATCAAAGTTCTTTGAACAATTTTTCCCTATTCAGAAGAACATTGGCTCATGGTGGGTGAACCTTCTTTTTCGTGCCCAGTTTGCTTGACCGGTATATAGATTAGTAGATGGTTTTACCATTGTCCATGGCAGATACCACTCTCTGGTCTTTATCATGATGGTTCAGTTCCATTTGGGATGTTTTCTGGTTATTAGAGTAACTCATTTTTTAGTAACTCTTTGCTATTGAGGGGCCGTTGGTTGATTCCATTTGGGAGCTGCTCCCGGTCTTGCTTAGAGTGAATTTCAATGAAAAAAAGAACATGCTTTGAGTTTCGCATCACTAACGTCCTTGCTTAGAATCCTATTTGGGATGATTACATTGGAAAGGATTGCTGGACACCTTGCCACCTTGCTTGGTGGTTCATGTAATCGATGGTAACTGTTTCTTCCAGAAACCAAAAAATCAAGGTTAAATACATTACCCCGACTTGGAAGTGGTATCTGCATGAGATGTTGTGATTCGCTTTAGGGTCAAGCAATATTATCAAGTTTCCTCCCCAGCAGGATAATAATGAAATCCTGTCCTTAAATTGCTTCAACTTTGTTGTATCTTTTTCAGCCAATACCGGCACGTCAGCTCCAGCTATTCCTGCAGAAGATGAAGTGCGAGCACCAATCCCACAAACTTCTGGTAAGCCACCACAAATGGTAGCTTGATCATGCTGGGAATGGGCAATGATTAAATTTCATCTATAATCATATTGAAGGCTTGACCAGGCAGGAGTGGGCAATGATGATAAATTTGCTACTTCTGAAGTTTTTGATGTGAATTTCGACCCTCTGAGAAGTACTGAGCCCAACAATTTGTTATCTATTTTGTGAATTTTGAAGAATGGTCTGGTCGCCTTGGTTAAAAATCTTTTAATGCCGGTTTTTTGGTTTCGAAACACTTGATTTACGAATTTTTTATTGAATTTACTCTTGAGCAAGGTCGGAAGCGGTACCTAAAAGGAACGGACTAATGGCCACTCATCCACTTCTTATAGTGGATCACCCTGTCCAAGGTCCTGTAACTGCGGCCACTTATAGACGGACAGGGTTACAACTACTGGAAAGATATGATCTTTTCTTGTTCGGCTTAGTCTACCCAAGTTGTTACACCCTGGGTTGAGTGGTGGGCATGGATGATCGAGCCGGACTCGCTGGGGCTCGAACCCGAGATATTCAACCTGCAATGCCAACATGTTTAACCACTGGGCCATCGCGCCCACTATTATTTACTATTTATTATTATTTACTATTACCAAATTCGATTTTATTCTCAGGTGTGTTAGTCGATGATCCCCATTACTTGATAACCTCACGAGACAGATGGAGTTCAAGACGACGTCCCAGATCTGTGTTTGATGGTTTCAGGGATTTTAAAGCAGAGATGTGTAAGTATGGGAGGGTTTTAGTAATCTGGATAAATTTTTCAACCGATTCTGTCACTGATAATATCGCCACACGAACTGCAAAGCAAAAACCTCCTACAATATTCAATAAATATAATCAAAAGATTGATTATTTTTAGAGAAAATACTGAGGTCAGAAGGGTCTGAAAATCATTTGGCAGAAACTTAACGAACATTTTAATCTATTGCAAATTGTTCAATGATTTTTTGTTCACAAAAATATCATTTTCTCATTCCACAGAAATATAAGTTTATTGTAAGTCACCACTTCAATCTTGTCTGTAGAAGTTAGACTATGTTCTAACGAAAGCTTAAATTTCTGTGAAATGAGAACATGATATTTTTGTATATATGTTTGATATTATCTCATTTGTGTATTCTTCGTGAATTCTTCTCACACACAGATCCAGGATTTTAAGGAAACAAGGAGGAGGGATAAGTAGTTCATTGCAAACATATCAACGAATCGCGATATTTTGTTTGTTTTTGGTTAGTTAAACCAGCTGATATTCTACCAGTCTGGTCAATTATGCAGGTTTCCTGGAAGTATTCTTATAAGAGCTGGGCAATTCGAAGCACGGTTTATTCAATCCAATCATGAATCGTTCATAGGAACAAAAACTTTATAAATGAACTAGGATTTTCATTTTAATGACAAAATGTAATCGATTTTGGTCAAATTTGCCATATGAAAATCGTTGCTCTTAGTGTGAATTGAAAATACACTATGAACTATGAATTTCATCATTTTCACGATGGAGACAAGTTATAATAGTAAAAATGGGATATTTGTTATTTACATAGAATTAGTGATTCGATCCATTTCGAATCAGATGCGAATGATATGGTTCGCTTTTGCCCAGCCCTAATTCTGATACAAATAGACATCAACGTGTCAAATGCTTTTCATTATGTAATGGAGCTATTTACTGTATTTCAGCTCAACAAGAAGCACTTCTATCTTCCGATCCGAGTATGAATCGCAGATTAAAACGACTTGAAGATCTCTTTCGCCCTCCGCTGGAATTAATGCACAAAGGAACACTAGAAACCGTGAGCATCATTTTATATTTTCACATTTTTACTCTTAAAATTCTAGCTTAGTCTTTAAAAGATTAACTGGCCATTAGACCCTCAACTGCTCTGTCCTAGCGTATTTCCTGCTTTTTTTAAGAGGCCAACAAAAGGAAGCAAAGAAATGGTAGATTGTTCTACCATCACCCAGAGCAGATACCACTTGTTGTACTTATCATGGCAGTTCAGTTCCGTTCGGGATATTTTACGTTTAGAGTGTTGCTGGTACTACATCTTTCAGTACTTCTCTGCTGTTAAGTGGTCGTTAGTTGGTTCCTTTCTGTCACTGCACCTTGCTCAGAGTGAATTTTAATAAGAAAATGAAATCCCTGGGTAGGACTATGGCATAGTCAATTAATAATATAGAACCAGTTCCTTTTACTGCTGCAATAATGTGATGATAATATTTGATTCTCATATTATTTTAGAACCAGAGAGTATGGCTCAAACATGTGGGCAAATGATAATCCTCATTCACTCATAGGTTCCCGCGCATACTCAAATAACCATGCCGTGCCACTAGTCTATCAAGCTGGGGTGACCGGTTAGCTCAATTTGGGAATACGCTTCGGGCTACGCATCTCTGATCGTCGTGATGCAGGTTCGAATCCACTGAGGTATGATGATTATATGCGAGAGCTCTGCGCTGGACGCCCCGCCGGTGAACGGTGGTTCACATAAGCGCCGCTTATGGCTTCCTACACCAACCAGGTCCATGCACAGGAAAAAGGAAAAATACGATAATCAAAAAACCTTCACCTTGTATCGGAACTGGTATCTGCACGAGAGGTCTTGGTTCACCATATGGTTAAGATGTATTCTCGGCTTTCGTCTCCCACAGGATAAAAATGATATCCTACCCTATAACGTTCTATCATTAATTTTTGACCTTTTCCTCAGGCACGTGAAGCAGGAAGTCAGTTGCACAAATGGTTAATGATCAATGTGCAAAACAATCAGGAATTCTCGTGCCAAGTATTAAATCGAGATGTTTGGAGCAAAGCCAATGTACAAAGTTTGATAAAGAAGCATTTCATATTTTGGCAGGTACCGTCACTGTTTTTACCTCTAATAAGGTTCGGAGTAATGCTTTCTTTATGGTATTATTTTTTAAGTCCCTATTTTATCTCTAGCTTCTAGTAGCCAGACTTCCCTGGTCATTTATTTTCCTTTTACCTTAGTCCCCTTGTGGAGAGGCAAAGTCTGTTGATCTAGACATTTCCAAAGCGTGCGACAGAGTTTAGCCCAAGGTCCTTTATAGAAAATCAAATCGTATGGGATTTCGGGTCCAGTTTTTTTCAATTGTCAAATCATCCTTAGCCAATCGCAAGATTAATGTTGTTTTGGATGGACAACGCTAAGGAGCTTCTTCCATTTGATCTCATGATCCGGTGTCCCTCAGGAATCAATTCTTGGTCTTTTTTAAATCTGAGAAAATTAGGATGAAACTGTGAATGAATGTCAAATTTCAAATGTCAAAGTGTTCGAGATGGGTCTCAATATGTTTATCAGCTGAGATTTGTTGTCTTTTTGCAAAATGTTCAAAAAATTACTTGGGTGCCCCAAGTGTGTGTTTTTATAGTATGAAACTGCCAATTCTACTTCATTTTACCATATTCATATATGTAGCTGCTTGTATATATATGTATGTTTATTCGGCTCAAAATAAATACATCATTAATATACAATAACAAGAAGCACTTAGTGATTTTTTTCTTTTTTTTTCCTTGCCACTTCTTGGAGTGGATCACCCTGGATCCTGTACTATTGGCCACTTATAGACGGACAGGGTTAGAATTACTGGAAATATATGGTCTTTTCCTGTTCGGCTTAGCCTACCTAATTTAAAACACCCTGGGTAGAGTGGTGGGCATGTTTATGAGACAGACTGTACTTAAAAGACATGTTTGGTCTAAAACACAAAGTGCGATGCAAGTCTGCTATTGTTTAGGGTGTTCTTGAGATAATTCCAATAGGATTTTCACTCAACCTTTCCCTTATTTTTCCTGTGCATGGAAACATCTGGCGGGGAATGTTGCACATGGCACTTACGTCAACCACGGATCGTCGTGAGGTGTCCAGCAAACCACTCGCATATATTCGTGCCTCGTGGGATTCAAACTTTTGTCGAAATGATCAGTAATGTGTTGTTCGAAACGTTTTTCCAGTGCTTTAATAGAGCCCGACCGAAACATCAGCCTAATTTTGCTGTTTGCTGATATATCGGCGGATCACAAAAGCGGCCGATCATATCGACCAACCAAAATACACTTATAAACATGCAAGATTCTTTTAAAATGGCGAGGTCCTTGTTGAAATGACAAAATTTTTCGCTCTCACATTGGAAGAATTTCCAGCAGACATCCTTTGCGTGAGTTGAAATTTTATTTCATTCGCAAAAAATGTCTAGTTACATATAAAAAAAGTTTAAACATAAATTGAAATATCTGTTATCTGTGGTCGAAAACGTCAAAATATCGGTATCGATATCGGTTGCAAAAATGTGATATCAGTCGGGCTCTAGTGCTTCAACATATTAAGCTACAACTATCCTCTTACTATTCAGGTTTACAGCGACAGTACAGAAGGAGAGAGATTCACAACCTTTTATCCTGTCACTAGGTGGCCTCATGTATCCATTTTGGACCCTCGGACTGGGGAGCAACTAGCAGTTTGGAATGAAATCAACATAAATAATATCGAAGGAAAAGGTAATTTTTAGGCTCATTGCAATGAAGTCTGGCAGAAAATCAACTGCTCTGCTGATCAGACACCCGCTGCTCAAAATAGCTGTCGGTCCAAATAGAGGTTGGTGATTTTACCGTCACCCAGGGCAAATGCCACTTACTGCACTTTAGCATAACGGTTCAGTTCCATTCAGGATGACTCCGCTTAGAGTACAGTTGCTGATACTACATTTTATAGTAGCTCTCTGCAATATTATTGGTCGTTGGTCGGCCTTCTTTGATGCTTTCGGCCTTCCTTAACAGCAAATTTGAATAAAAAAAACCTGTTCAGCTTTCAAGTGCCTTCTGCTATAGGAACTTGAGGATGATCCACTCAAATTTGTGTTTTGGTCACTACTTGATATAACTATACACATACAACAAGAGTCACCACTAACATAAGTTTATTTTTTCGAATTTCTAATCTTATCATTTCAAATGAAGATCTTTCCGAATTTGTTGATGAATGACCTAATATTTAATTGTATATTATATTCAATTGAGTATTAAGAGAATTTGCAAAATATTTCTGAGTACCAGTAAATGAAAACCTATTTCTCTTCATGCGATTGGTCTGGGGGACGTGGACTAACTACTTATCCTTCCTCTGTGCCTTTGTGTTTGTGGATCAGTATGCAGTTAATGCAGGATACAGTAGCAAGAGTAACTATGACTAACTAGAGAAGTTCAAAGTCTTGCTTCACACTTACACAAATGTATTTCTGTAACATTTCGCCTGACCGAAGTTAGACTTCTTCAGACAAGCATTTTAAAATTGTTTTTTTAGACTTTGAACCTCTATATTTTTCTTTAGTTGCAGAATTCCTTGCTGACCATGGTTCAATAGCAGATGATGAAGACAGTGGACCTCCATCCAAGAAGACAAAGGTATACTTATAGATGCTAGCATCTCAAATTTTTTTGCTCTCGCTGCTTTGGTTGTATTCTGGTTAGCGCAATTGGTAAAGCGTTGGGGGTATGACTCTCGAGCTTCAAGCTACGCATCTCTGATGGTCCTGATATGGGTTCGAATCGCGTATGGAATTATGATTATATGCGGGAGGTCTACTGGTTGCCTTGCCGATGAACGGTGGTTCACGTGAGCATTGTTTATGATTTCCTCCTTGCTGCCAGACAAAAAGAGATTATATGCGTATTATTCTTTTTTTGTAGCATTTCTTAGAGTGGATCATCCTGTTTAAGGCCCTGTAACAGCGGACACTTATCGACGGACAGGGTTATAATTGCTAGAAAGATATGATTTTTTTAGAAAGATATGATTTTTTCTGTTCGGCTTAGCCTACCCAAGTTATTACACCCTAGTTTGAGTGGTGGGCATCGATAAGCGAGCCGAACTTGCTGGGGCTCGAACGTGAGATCTTCAACCTGCGGTGCCAACATGTTCAACCACTAGGCCATCGCGCCCGTAGGAACGAATGATTGTACTTTCGAACGAACTGTCTGTGTTACCCGCTTCCTATATTTTCTTCTGATGGAAGGTATTGATTTCAGAATCGAATCAAATAATTTTCCCAAATCGAATCGAATATTCGAATCAGAAGTCATATAATAAACAAACAAAAGCATCTTTTCATCAGCTTAAAAGATACTGGAAAATTTAGGCCTTTTATGGAAAAATGTAAAATTATCTTCATGGTTTTATCGAATTGTTGCTGAAATCGAATCGAATAATTTATGATTCAAATATTCCGAATCATATCGAGTATTTTGGAAAGTCCTACTGAAAGGAATTTTCTTTAGTATCTGAGTAGCTGGGAATATTAGTAGCTGAAGAATATTATTAATATTAAATAAGGTTTTATAATTTCAGCGCGATCATTCCGTGATAGACGATTCAGAGGATAAGCAATTAGCCGCAGCGATTGCAGCGTCTTTAGCGGAAAACAAAACTCCGACCACTACCCAATCTGACTCCGACATCGACAATGATGATGATTTTCTAGTTTCTAATGAAAGCAGCGACAACGTTAGTGAATTCGACGGCTCATCTGGTGAAGATATGTTCGATTCGGGCGGCAAAGGTGTAAAAAAGGAAGGAAAAATGCCCAAAAAAGTTACAGAAAATGGGGACAAAGAAAAAATGTCAATTTCAGAAACAAAAATTGATGAAAAATACTTTTCTAGCGAAAATGGTGAAAAATTTACAGAAAAAAGCCAAAAACTGCCAGAAAATACTACAAATAACCATAGCAACCATAAAGACTCAGCCAATTCCACATCAAAAACACAATCATCAAAAAATTCAAAACAAAAAACATATAAAAAGGTAAATTCAAGGTTAAAGGTCGGGTCTGTGGAAAACGGCAAAGACTTGAGCAAATTAACTAACGATATTTATGCTTGCGATTTAACACCATCATCAACAACAAAAAATTCTTCCAAAGTCTCGAAAAAATCGAAGCAAAAAACTGTTGAAAAAGATGAAAATTCAATAAAAATGAATGATTCACAAAACGATATAGATGTTTGTCGGATCATGGTTCGGTTTCCTGACGGTTCACGGGAGGAAATCAAGCTTGCATCAAATTTAACTGTCAAGGTGAGTTATTTCAATGACATTCCTAGACGATGCCTGAATATAATAATGTGCATTGAGTGGTATCTGCACTGGGCGATACAAAAATCTTCTTCCACTCCTTTGTTATTTTTTCGTCGCCTTCTACTCACTACGTTATTACCCAATCAAAAACTTTATTTTGTCAAGTATGAGCCACAGATGGACCCCGTGTCATCGACGAGATCTATCGGTGACACACGTCGTTGGTTGGCGAAGGTTGTTTCGACAAAATTTTTTATTGCTGTGCTCATCCTGATGTGAATGTTGGGCACGTATTAACGATGCCAGGACCTCTCTAAACCAAGATTTTTCGTCCTGCGATCAGGGGTGGCCAAATTCGAATATCTTATTATTTCAGAATCGAATCAAATAATTTTTCTGAATCTTTTCGAAGTCATATAATAAACAAACAAAGACATTCTTTTTTCAGCTTGTAACTTAGGTGAAAATTCACACTTACGCGTGAAAAAATTTTAAATTATGATTTTGTTGATTTTGAATTATTGCAGAAATCGAATCGAATAATTTATGATTCGAATATTTTGAATCAAATATTCTAGACAGTTCTACCTGCGATGCTAATATATAGCAGTGTTGATGAAAGTTTTTTCTGCGGTTTTGCAACATTCGAGTACTAAAAAAATCTTTTCTACCTAATGTATATGGGGTAACTTTAAGCTTTTTGGATTGAATATTCTTGTGATGATTTGATGATCCGTTCAGTGTATGAAAAGCTGATATTTTTCCATTTCACCAAAGGATTTAGGCCAGATAAACCGCCATCAATTTTCATGAGAATTGGCACTTTGAAAAATGTGTTTTTCTATCCCTGAATACAATGGCGTCATCTTTAAATTTCAAACAGTGACGTTAGTCTGGTTATTTGGAGTGTTTTGTATGAGCGTGATTTAAAATTGAGCGTAGATTAAATATTAACTTCGAGTTTTTTTCAGGATTTATCTTCACAATTGCGAACACGAGGATACCCTCCAGAAGACTACGATGTAGAAACTCATTTTCCACGCAAAAGTATATTTTCGTCCGGTCAAGACTGTTCGTTAAAAGACGCGGGATTATTTCCAAGAGCTGCTGTCTTTGTGCACGAGATAGATGGCTAGAATCTTAACGGCAAAAGACTGCATGGGATAGGGATAGTATTGCATTTTTATCCCAGGAGAGGAAAGGCTGGAACTATGGCCACTATGTGAACCACCACGCACCGTTCGAGGTGTCGAGCAGACTTCATGTTCGACAATTCAGTAAAGAGTCGCTCGCGGGTTTTAAAATTTGATCGGTTACCGAAAAGTGCAGTAGAGACCTATCGTGATTCCATGGACTCTGGTGATATTCGCCAAACAAGTCTTTTAGAGCTTTCACCAGTTACTTGTTTGTCTCCCTGTCCAATGAATGATCATCTATATATGAGGGAGTATAATCAGGCTTTCACAGTTTTAAGTATGAGTCACTGATGGATCTCGTCGCTGAGACGAGGTCCATCCGTGGCTCGTGCTTCACCAAATGTGTCTGCCGAATAGCAATCGAAATGTGTCGACTTTGAATGTACTTATGCACTATCATTCCACATGTCATAGCTTACCAATATTAGTAGACTTTGGCTTCATGACATTATATCTTATGGGCGCGATGGCCTAGCAGCTAACATGTTGGCATTGCAGGTTGAAGATCTCTGGTTCGAGTCATGGCTCGTTAATCCAATGAGTATAACTACCTGGGTAGGCTAAACTGAACCGGAAAGATCATACCTTCCTAACAACTCTAACCCTGTTCGTGCATAGGTAGCGGCTTGTACATGGCCTTGGTCGGGGGGTGATCCTCCAAGCAGTAGCCATAATAATAAAAAAAATGCCACCAAATATAAGAGCAATTTGCGCTACTGAAATCAACCTAGAATTAAACTATATTTCGACAGCTTGTGATACCTCGTACTTGTTAGAACAGTGCCCACCTATCACACTATTTTCTACGTCAGGCTTTCATAATTTGCCCCTATGAACCAGGGATGCTGTTTTTAAATTCAAGGTACAGATGCATGTCCAATTAGAATATACTTTTTGTAAATTAATACTGTTTGATCTTGTGGTTTATGGAGCGATGGATCAATGAAACCGGATAACTTCTGACTTAGCGAATGACGTATCAACACGTGACATTCAGGACAAGCCCTCAATGAGTTTGGATATTTCATTGCAAGTTTCTGTTTGTTTAATTTTCTTGTTTCGTAAGTCGTAGTGTTGCAAAGGATTTATACAAACTTTTGATAAACCTGTGTGCTTATATCCTTGGGTTAAGTAGTTTGGGACCTTATATCTGCACGAGACCTCGTGATTTGATGTATGTTCAGGGCGTATTCTCGGCTTCCTCCCCCGCGGGATAAAAATGTAATTCTATGCTATCCACAGCTTAATCAAAATGACATTATAAATTGTTATACCCATGTTTTTTTGCCCTATTTTAGGTCAGGAAATCTTTTTTTTTTTCAAAAGAAATCTTTTTTTTTCATTAAAGAAGTGAATTTTTGCCTGTACCTCTCATTGTGACATCACAATTTAATTTTTTTTAAAAAAATGTTTGACCTTCGTTTTCAGAGGTTCAGAATACGACGCTGACGGACTACGTGAAAAACCTTTCAACCCCCGACCCCACCCCCCTTTCCCCTCTTCATCAACAAAATTCAAAACATCAAACTTTCATTACGATAGACGTGTTTTTTTAGATAAATTCTACTATATTGATTTCTACACTTCGCATAAACACACTAATAAATACAAACATTAGGGAGACGTTACTTTTTTTTATCAAAATCCGCTCCATCCGAAGATGAACACCCCTATTTATGAGTTTCACGCCATTGGGGACATTCATCTAAACATTAAATTTCGGACTGAAAGGAAGATCTGGTTTTCAAATAATAAAAGCGAATACTTTGCTCCCAGAGCACAAAATCTTTTCGGCACCATGCTTCCCCTATGCTAGTGCTATTAAACTTCCACCAACTAGGAACAGGAAAAATGAGTAAATGTTAAGCCAAAAAACCCTTCACCGCTGATCAGAACGAGTGTACGCGCGAGAGGTCGTGGTTCACCATATGGTTGGCCGTACTCTCTGCTTCTCCCACGGGATGAAAATGAATTTTTATCCTATATATATCATTTCTTGCTTGAGTAGTGCGGGTTTGTAGCAGTAAAACATGAAGTCAGCTATTTATATGGAATTGACGGCGATATTCAACAGAATTATCCGATCCAAATTCAAATCGTTCGGTTTCGCCCAGCCCTAGTTCGACAAAAAATTAGAGACTGGAAATCTACAATGGACATAGTTATGTCGGTCTTATTCCCAACAACCGTTAAAAACGGATCTTTTTAGTGACTAGTAGTATAGTATAGTTTATTTAACCAGCATGTGAAAAATGAAAGACAACAAAAAAAATATAGTTAACAAGCAATAATTTACTAAACATCACATGCGGAGGGCATCACAGAGAACCCTTTGTGGGTTTTCGAGCTGTGAAACCGGAGTGCTCAAGGTAAATTGATTAAATATAATTCGAGAGGAGCGGTAGTTAGAAATAAATGGGGTTGGAGAAGAAAAAGTCGGTGCAATGGACGGAAGTAACTTATTCTGTAAATATATAACAGTATTTCACAACAAAAAAGGATAATGAAAGGATAATGACTACCCGAGAAGTGTCTCGCCGAAGGACTCGTTCGGGGGTGAAGCGGCCAAGCATCGAACCATCTGCTTTCCTGACAATACGATCGCGCTTACTTGACTGAGCCACCGAGCCTAGTAATATTCTGCCAAAAATGAGCCACAGATGGACCGCGCCTCGGCGGCGAGATCCATCAGTGACCCGTCTGGTGCCCGGTTAGCTCGATCGGTAAAGCGTTGGGAATACGCTTCGAGCTACGCATCTCTGATCGTCATGACGCAGGTTCGAGTCCCGCAGGTCGAGACCCGTTATATGAGAGAGGTCTGCTGAACGCCCCGTGGCGGTGCACGGTGGTTCACGTAAGCGCTTCTTACGGCTTCCTCCACCATCGAGGTATTCTTGGCTTTCCTCTTCCGCAGGATAAAAATGATAACCCATCCTATGTTAGACATATTATTTAAAAATAAAAAACAAGATCTGTTTAACAGTTTAACATTGACAAAACTGAACTTTACAACTTAGATAGAACATCAATGAAGTAGGTTACGTTAAGCAGTTTCAGAATACACTATAACAAAAAATGCAACAAAATTACAGTTGTCACTGGCGTTTCGCTGATCTAAAACGCAAGACACCTAGAAAAAACAAACGTGTCTCACGAACTCAAGACAATAAACTTAAAACAAACATGAGCTCTTCCTAATAATCGATTCAATGTAGTTCTTTCCGTCTAATTTAGGGAAGGAAGAAAATTAAATAGTTTTTTATTCTGTGAAAATTGCTCATTAAAAATCGTTGATCGTTGGTTTAAAAAAAACTCGCTTGGATGCTTCTTATCTGGTGTCGGTATCTAAACACAAAAACTCGTCCAAGTGAGTCAAAAATATTCAAATCTAAATATCTTTTGTTAAGTATGAATCAGTGATGGATCGCGCCGATGAAGCTCATCTGTGGCTCATGCCCTATATATATTTTTTGTATTGTGTTATTATAACTGACCATTACATTACGTGGGCCGTCCACGGCCTTTTGCTTGACAAAATAAAATGTTCGATTGGGATATTGCCTTTTAGTCGTCAAATCCGGAGCCGATCTCTCGCGCAGACGCCAATTTCGATCCGGGATGAACATTTTTGCTCAACTATTATCTCATTTTTCCAGTGCATGGACCTAGTTGTTGGGGGAAGCCGTGAGCGGGTCTAACATGAACCTTAGTGTTCCGGCGAGACCTCTCGCATAAAATCATCCCTTACGGGGTTTGAAGCTTCGCCAGGACGATCAGAGATGCGTACGTTGCTCGAAGTTTACTCCCAACGATTTACTGATTGAGTTAACCGAACAGTACGTTTTTTTAAGAGGCATCTGGTAATCTAGCCGAGGGTGAACTCAATCAGAAATGGAATATTTCTCAAACATACGACACACATGGGCCGCGTCTCCTCGACGCGATCCATGAGTGACACATAGTTAACAAAAGATGACAGAAACGATCAGAGATGCGTACGTAGCTTGAAACGTATTCCCAACGCTTTATTGGTTGGGTTAACCGGGCAGTACGTTTCCCACAAGTGGCATTTAGTAATCTATCCTAGGGTCAGAAATTTAAGCATGCGCAACAGTCGCGTCTCCTTGATGCGATCCATGATCGAACTGGGTTCGAATCTCGTGATGGAAGGTTAAATGCTGAAAAATTTGCCGGACCGTTGATCCAAGTATCCACGAGTCACCTCCAACTGCCATGTCTATTTACAAGATAAATTAGTGAAAAGTCAAGCTAAAAACCTGAACCTCGATTTAGAAGAACTTGAGTCTGAGCGAGAGGAGTCTGTCGAAGAATATGCTTAAGCTGCATTCTCGGCTTTCATCCCCGGCGAGATAAAATATACATACTATCCAATCCTAATAGGGTATATCTAGGGCTGGGCAATTCGATTCGGTGATTCGAAGTACAGCTTATTCGAATCAATTGTGAATCGGTCATAGGAACAAAAGCATGCTAAATGAAGTGCATTTTTTCATTTCAACGACAAAATGCAATCGATTTTGGTCAGATTTGACCAAAATCGGTTGTATTTTGTTGTTTAAACGAAAATAAATCGCTTCAAGTCAGTTTATGCTGATATTTTTTATTAGGTGACTTTATATTTCCTAATTATCATAATGCACTATAATAGTAATAGTAAAAATCAGAATCGAATTCCAAATGATTCGGTTTCGCCCAGCCCTAGGTATAACGCACGAAATGGGTAACTATAAAAATAAAATACTCACAAAAACGCTTGATCGACATGTGGGCATATGAGTAAAAGGTGGTCACTGAAATGAAAAAAGAAACAGAAATCAGTCAAATTCGACGTCTTCTACGACGAATACAATTTGGATATGCCTTCTAGATACCGACTTTAGGGTAATCCTAACGTACAAGGCGACTGAAATGAAACGAAGAAGATGTAGATGACTTTGCATTGGCTGCACTTTATCATGACGCCTAAAATGAATCAACTGATGGCTAAACAATAGCAAAAAGCTACTAAAAGACGTACCAGCAACTGCACAAACGGAAAACATCTTAAACGGAACTGGACGAAAATGGTAAAATGCAGAAAGTGCTATCTGCCCCTGGCGATGGTAGAACCATCTACCACTTCTTTTTTTCCTATGACGGCCTCTTACGACACGCAGGAATTGCGTTATTTCTACTCCAAAGCCCGGACGACCCGCAGGCCCATTAATGGAGTGTGACTTTGAAATACATTGCCTTCGCGTCTTTAAGCCCGTCTATGCTATTATAAGTAATCCGAGAGTATAAATGTCTTGATAAATTTCTTCATCACGGAGTCAAGTTAAAATAGTAAAAATGAAATATTTTTATTTATATGAAATTAGTGATTCAATTCCAAAAAATATCCGAGTCAGATTCGAATTCTAATTCATTCGGTTTTGCCCAGTCATATCTGAAGGGGGGGGGGGGGTATCGTTCTTTCACACCCCAGTGTACATGCGCCATGCTAAAATTTACGATTTTCGTTGGGTCTCGTCGGACACCTTCCGACGACGCTGCTGCCAAAGATGCAGCTGTATTTTACTGTATTTATTCTACAGTAAACATACATTCGTGTAGTTTTCGCCATTCTCTGTCGACTGTCGACTTCTTGATAATAATAACTGAGCGGATATTAAATGGTCTTGATCGTTGTGGGGAGGTAATGTCGATTGCACAGAACATTTCCAAAGCCCTCGACAGACTTCGGCACTGCGGTTTATTGCAAAAAAGATATTCGTACGGTATACCGGTCCAGATTTTTCCATGTTAACCCAATTTTTTAGTCTCTTCTTGAGGTGGAGGACCAAAGCCTTGTACGAGCGGCCAATTATAGACGGACGGGGCTAGAGTTGTCGGATGGTAGGCTTGGAGCCGGGATCGTCGGGACTCGAACCCGAAATATTCAATCTGCGATGCCAACTCGTTTATTTACCTTTTCCATGAATTATTCCGTCTATTTTTTTCATGTGATCAGCAGATGTCGCGTACGCTTTTCCTGTCAGTTTTACTTCTTGGCATTTGTCAGATTTTATATACCTTGAGAAAAGAAATATATAATATTTTATAAAATAGAATTTTTTGCATTTTACCGGCCCTCCAAAATTTTACTTTGTAAAATTTGACATTAATCATGACTTTACTGCAAAATGGGCAAAAGTAGTCGAATATCGGCAATTTTGATTCTATTTTTTATTTTCTTGTAGAAATGCCTTCTAAGCAAAGCCTAAATAACCCAACTAACGGTCAATTACGTGGCTGAGATCTACTACTGAGTCTACTAACAGCAACTGCACTCTGCGCGGTAAACATTCCAAATAGCACTGAAAGGTAAAGTGTGATGGGTGGTATTTCCTTGGGAGATGGTCACCCAGACCAAGGCCCTGTACCGGGAGCCACTTGCAGACGGACAGGGTTAAGGCCGTAATACACCTGAAGTTGTCTCACCCATTGCGTTCTGATTCGGGTAACCAAAATAAAAAAAAAACGGAAATACGTGCCTGCATTGCTTTGCGTTGGCGAAAGACGCAAAATGAAGCAAACCCAGAAAAAACGCAATCAAAATATAGCAAATATAGAAAAAACGCAATCTACGCAAACGACTGTTGGATTAGGCTTGATTTGAGCTGATTTTATTAATATAATATTGACAATCCTGCATGTTACAAAAGTGCAGTAAATTCACTGGTCATTTGCAGTAATTGCAGATTTCCGAAGTTGAAAAAACGCCATATTGATAAGATTTATGCCAATTGCGGGCTGTTGACGGACCACACCTTTGCGGGGCGTTCCATCAACACCCCATATTTGGCCAAAAAGTCAATTTTGATTTTTTTTCAATAACGCAAAGTAAAATTACTGTCAAAGACCAGTGATTTGTTGCATTTTTTCGTTACGGTGTGCTTACCACCATCCTCCTCCATGATCCCTCGCACAGAGCCAGTCCGGTCCTTTATCCTTTGCAGAGAATACTCTACCGTCATGTGCATTGAAATCGTCGCCCCCAACCTTTTGCAAAGAGTGTGAGATGTCGGAAGATATTTTAATCATTTCATCATCTTTCCCATGCGGACGCGCTTATATATATCCTTTCAGAACACGAAATCCTTTTTTCAAATATTTTTTCGCTTGATTTTGGGTATTTTTTGTGATATACGATAAAAAGCGCTATTTTTCAGAAAATTATTCGCCTGCAGCGCAATTTTTCGGTATGTTTATAGTAATACAGGATAAAAACGATAGATTTTTTGGTCGTGGCAACCATTGTGACATCATATATTGACTTAAAAATGTCCCCAATTAGGTAGACTAGTTCGATACCTACAGTAATCAACAATACTTTCCGGTGGTTCTGGGCAAAACCGAATTATTTAGAATTCGAATCTGATTCGAATATATTTTTCGAATCGAATCATAAATTACATGTAAATAACAAATATTCCATTTTTACTATTGCAATTTGCCCCCTTTATGGAAATCAAGAAATATATAGTTACAGTGTATTTTCAATTCACACCAAGAACAACAATTTTTGTATTTAACCACAAAATATAATCGATTTTGGTCAAATTTGACCAAAATCGGTTCCATTTTGTCGTTAAAAATCAAAATTCTAGTTCATTTCACAAATTTATGTTCCTGCGAACGAATCGCAATCGATTCGAATAATATGTGCTTCGAATCTATTCGAATCGCCGAATCGAATTGCCCATCCCTACTTACCAGCGCATCAGATTCATCAGGGACCAACTTTCCCACAGTCAGCTTGTAACCGGAGGCAGCATCTCCAACTTTAAAGAGACTGAAAAATGGAAAAATGAACGATTAAAAATACGTGCTGGGCAGATACCCCACACTGCACTCTACGTATTTAGGGGGACATGGTGCACCCCCCCCCCCCCCCCCCCCCTTCGATCAGAATAAATTCACAATTGTATTTTTAAGTAGGCATTTATCAAAAATAGGTGTCCGGACTCCAATGCCAAATATAGGTTGAGTGGAGGTCCGACCTCGTACCTCTAATTAGAAGAAATTATGATAAAATTGCGAAACACTAGTTACTTTTCGCGCGTTTTGAGCGTCATTTTTCGGCGTTATACGACCAAATGATATCATTACAAAACGAATCTTGTGTTTTATCTAAAATTTCGCCGCGTTTTAATAAGATTACCAGGATACTTCTTGCGCGCCTTTTCATTTCGCCAATTTATAATTTTTGTTTGCGAGTGGGGGGTCGGAGACCTTCCGAGGACACTGCTGTCAAGGAGGCGATTTGTCTGTATTTAAGCTACCGTTAGGCACGGACCTTTGTAGTGTGTGGGCTGTGTATTTGTTCTGTGTTACAGCTGCCGCGAAGCGCCTTACTGAAGAACGCGCTTGGCGGTGAAGCATCGAACCATCGGTTTTTCGGACAATGCGACCGCACTCGACCGACTGAGCCACAGAGACGGGCTATACGTGTGCGAACATTCGCATGGTTTTCACCCTTCTCGATCTACAGCCCACTTGTGGACAGTAATAACTGAGCGGATATTTCGTGCTCTTGATCGTTGTGGATCGTTGACATTTCCAAAGCCTTCGACAGAGTTTTGCATTGCGGTTTAGCGCAAAAAAAAATACATTCGTACGGTACATCGGGCAAGATTTTCTCTAATACAAAATCTTTCTTAACCAATCGTAATATCAACGTCATTTTCGATGGTAAAGGCTCCTGAACTTATTCCATTTCATCTGGCGTCCCTCGGGGGTCTATTCCTGGTCCAACTTGTTTTTAATTTATATTATTGAACTTACTGTTAAACAGATTTGTGACTCAGTAATTTACGCTGATGGAACAACTCGGTTTTCTTGTCTAGATTAAAAAAATCTGCCCCGGAACAACGCCTTGCTCTCGCTAAATCGCCTGAATCTGATTTGGTCAGAATATCTGATCGGGGTAGCACTTGGTTCATGCCACTTAACTCGGGGAAAACCAAAGTATTATCGATTAATCGCTACTCCAATCCACATGAAACGACAAAATGCAGTCGATTTTGATCAAATTTTACCAAAATCGATTATATTTCATGATAAAAATATGAAAATTATTGCATTTGGACCCGGAGAATGAATTGAAAATGCATTGCCTCTTGTCTGTTTATACTAATATAAGTGAATGTTGGGGCTAGGCAATTTTATTCGGCGATTCGAAGCGATCCGAAAAACAAATTATTCGAATTCATCATGAATCGTTCGTTCATAGAAATAAAAAAAAATGCTAAATAAAGTGAAATTTTCATTTTTAACGATAAAAGGCAATCGATTTTGGGCAAATTTGACCAAAATCTATTATATTTTATAGGTAAAATATGAAAATTGTTGCATCTAGACCCGAGGAATGTATTGAAAATGTATTTGTAACTATAAATCCTTTGATTTTCATAATAGAGCCAAATTTAAATATTAAAAATGGGATATTTTTTGTTATTTGAATTACCGATTCGATCCGATTCGCAAAAAATATCCGAATCAGATTCGAATTCCAGAATAATTCGATTTTCCTCAGCTTTAAACTTACTCATAAACTTGCTTAATAATGCTCAAGTCTTCCTTGATTACTTCAATGCGGACTTTATATCTATGCTTTGATGTGACTTCGTTCAGAAATTTGAGGCCTGTGAAATATCAAACAAAACTGTGATGAGTATTGTATTGAGTGCCCGGAAAGCACTAAAGAGCGAAGAGCTACATGAAATGCAGGAATATGAGCTAAGGAACCCCCATCCCTGACATATGTCTATTTATGCGAGTTTATATACTGTAAAAAAGTACAATAAATTTACTGGTCATTCGCAGAAATTGCATATTTCCAGAGTTAAAAAAAACGCCGTGTTGATGAGATTTAGGCCAATTATAAGCTGTTGATGGACCGCACTTTCGCGGTCCATCAACACCCCATATTTGGTAAAAAAGGTCGATTTGAATTTCAATACCACCAAGAAAAAATTACTGTCGAAGAATAGTGATTTTGTTGCATTTTTTGTTACAGTGTAGCCATGCGGATCAACACAATCAGGAAAGCAGTGAAAAGACAAGAACTGATATTGTGGAGCCTCCACAGTGACTAGGCGTGAATTGGAAGCCAATCGAGTGTTCGGAGGAACGAGAGCAGGAAGCTCCAAAGAACAAAGACCATAATAATATCTGTAAAATAAACAGAGTGAGACAATATTGCGACTAGGGCTGGCAAAACCGAATCATTTAAAATTCGAATCGGATTCGGATAATTTTTTCGAATGTGATCGAATCGCTGATGCTATTTCTACTACTACTATTATTGTCGCTTTCATGAAAAATTAAAAGTTTAACAGTTACCAATTACAAATATTAACATAAACAGACTCAAAAGCGATGTATTTTCAATTACACTCCAGTTCGTTGGCAAAAATTTCCATTCTAACGACAAAATACAAATGGTCAAATTTGACCAAAATCGACTGCATTTTCCCGTTAAAAATGAAAAATACCACTTCCTCTAACAATTTTTTTTTCCTATCGCCAGTTCACGATTGATCCGAATATGTATTTTGTCGTTAAAAATTGGAAAATTTTTGCTCTTGAACATGGAGTGTAAAAAATGAAAATGCATTACTTTCAAGTCTGTTTATGCTAATATTTGAAATTCATAACAAAAAATTTTCTATTTATCATAATGGATACAGTAACAGTGATAGTAAAAATTGGATATTTGTTATATTTATGGGCTTAAGTGATTCAATCCGATTCGAAAAAAATTATCCGAATCCGATTCGAATTCCTAATGGTTCGGTTTTGCACAGCCCTAGCTAGCAGTTTAACAAGCCCATTTATTACCTGCCCAATAATTTTTCGAGTCCATGTCTCCTAATGTCCCTTCATATTCCGAGTATGTCTTGTCGTAGAGCTCGCCCATATCATTAATCTGCCTCAGGACCACCTGTTAGAACAAATCCGTTACCAAAAACGAATTACCACCCCCCTCCAGTGCCTCGGACGGCACAGCCATTAAACAGCCCATAACTGCCACCAAATCGTCTCCTATATGTCTTTATAGCCCCTTTTCTGAGTGGCTTACCTCGACCAAGGCCCTGTACCAACGGCCGCTTATCTATGGACACGGTTAAAAGTTGTTGGAAAGATATGATTTTCTCTGTCTGGCTTAGTCTACTCGTTAAGTAAAGTAGAATTATTATATCCTTTGTTGAGTGGTGGACATGGTCTTTTACCAACGGCCACTTATGGGCTGACAGAGTTAGAATTGCAAGGAAATACTCACTGAGGCTGAGTGGTGGCCATGGATTACCGAGCTAGATTCGCCGGGACTCGAACTCGAGATCTGCAACATTTGGTGCCAACGGGATAACTTAAAGACCATGACTAATAATATAATAACTCACCATCCACCCTAGACTTGTTTCATCGCAGTAAACACGTTGTGGTTTTCCCAGCAAATAGATTTTATAAATCTCTCCCCGATCACTAGGTCCATACGTTCCTGGTGAATCTGAGTATCGTATTTCTTCGCATGTTTCCGGAATCTTGTAATTCAGGTCCTCTGTTAAAAAGATCGATATAGTCACTACACAATTAGGACTGAGCAGTTCGTATCGTAACAAAATTGTTCGAATCAGTCTTGAATACGCCATACTGGGCTGGGCTGGGTAATTGGATTCGGCGATTCGAATCGATTGGAAGAACAATTTATTCGCATCGATCATGAATCGTTCTTAGGAACAAAAACTGGCTAAACAAACTAAAATTTTCATTTTTAACGACAAAATGTGATCGATATTAGGCAAGTTTGACTAAAATCGATTATATTTTGTCCTTTAAAATATTGAAAATTGTTTCTCTCAGACATGGAGTGTGAATTAAAAATACACGATAAACTATAAATTTCTTGATTTTCACAATGGAGACAAGTTGTAATTGTAAAAATGGGACATTTGTTATTTCAATGGAATTTATGATTCGATCAGATTCGAAAAAATTATTCGAATCAAATTCGAATACTAAATGAATTGGTTTTGCCCAGCCCTAGCCATAAGAACAAATACTTGCAAAATAAAATGAACCTTGACAAAGAGGAAGACAAAAGCAGTGTCTAAGTGTGGATGCAGCCCGACTTAAACCTGAATCATTTAAAAAAAACACGATTTCGGACGCACCAATGACGATTCACGCTGATCGGCGATTAAGTCGTCGACTTGAGCGCCCGATTTCGGCGATTTGAATAATGGTTCATCCGTTTACAGCTTTATATTTCTTCCTGAGGTTCTCACACTCGAACCGAAGCCGCCGTATTGTCGTTTAGTGAAGAAATCTTCAGTTTAAAACGCTCGCTTGGTGAATTTGAATAGGTCTGTTTCACCGTTAGCTGAGCGTTGAAATATGGCTTGCCAGATTTTCATTTTTATAATACTCGCTTTTTGTATTTGAATATGTCTGTTTCGCCGTTAGCTGAGCGTTGAAATAGGGCTTGCCAGATTTTCATTTTCAAAATACTCGCTTTTTGTATTTGAATATGTCTGTTTCGCCGTTAGCTGAGCGTTGAAATAGGGCTTGCCAGATTTTCATTTTCAAAATACTCGCTTTTTGTATTTGAATATGTCTGTTTCGCCGTTAGTTGAGCGTTGAAATAGGGCTTGCCAGATTTTCATTTTCAAAATACTCGTTTCGTGAATTTGAATAGGTCTGTTTCGCCGTTAGCTGAGCGTTGAAATAGGGCTTGCCAGATTTTCATTTTCAAAATACTCGTTTCGTGAATCTGAATGGGTCTGTTTCGCTTTTAGCTGAGCGTTGAAATATGGCTTGCCAGATTTTCATTTTCAAAATACTCGCTTCGTGAATTTGAACAGGTCTCGTAATAGACCATCAACAACTGAATTGAAAGAAAAGACTTTAAGATTAAATCTATTTCATTAAATTCCGTGAGTTATAAATGAATTTCCTGCCTTGCACAATATTTGTTTCGTGTCCATTGTTCTATGTTTGGGTTCTATGTAGGCTAGCTTGGATTTTGTAGCCAACAAGATAGGATTTTTACCTAACGGGAGAGGAAAGTCGAGAATACAACTCAATCATATGGCGAACCACGGCCTTGGATGCCCGGTTAGCTTAATCGATAAAGCGTTGGGAATGCACGAGGCCTCGCCGGTGCACGGCGGCTCACGTGAGCGCTGCTTACAACTTCCTCCACCAACCAGGTCCATGCACAGGAAAAATAAGAAATACGATAATCCAAAAAAAAACCTTCACCCCGATTCGGAACTGGTATCTGCACGAGAGGTCGTGGTTCGCCATATGGTTAAGCTGTATTCTCGGCTTTCCTTTCCCGCAGGATAAAAATGATATCCTATCCTCCCGTGCAGACATCAATTCCGAACAGGGGGCGAAGGTTTTTGGCTTTATATTTATTCATCGCATGGACATGGTTGGCGGAGGAAGCTGTAAGCATCGCTTACGTGAACCAACGTGCAAGACGAGGCGTCCAGCAGGCCTCTCGCATATAATCATTCCTCAGTTGGTTTCGAACCCATGGCTCCACTGATGCGTAGCCCAAAGCTATTTCCCAGCGGTTTACCGATTGAGCTAGCCGGGCACTCTAAGCAGCATGTTAGGATATTAATGCCAATGTGAACGTCTTTGTTCAAATAAGGGACACCGTCGGGTTCTCAATTAGCACCAGTGAGCTTGAATTGAATAGGTTGATGCAATATTTATAAAAGGTAATGTACTGAGTGTGTTCGAATCAGTCAGGCTACTATAGTTTCGTCACTCGGTCACTTTACGTTCATAGAATTCCGTGTTTACGTCCAGAATAAAAGGCCATTTGCAAAAAGCTTTCTTTGAGGTAACAATAAAAGTTTACGATTTCTTTGATCTAATCTTTGTCATACGTCATCCTTTCTATGGCGATCGTCATGTATAATTTACTTTTGAATGGACGAAATCGAATGGACTAAATCACAATGGACTAAAACATTTGATACGAAGGTCCTATGATCAGAGTTTGATCTCCAGCAGATCTTCATGAACGTCAATCACAGGATCACGACTCAAAGATCAAACTGATCCGTGTTGGTGTAATCCACTCTGAAAGTAAACGACTAACGGCCACTTAATAGCAAGAAGTTACTACAATATGCAATACCAGCTGCTGCACTCTAAGCGGAAAACACTCACAAACGGAACTAAACTGCTAGGGTGTGCTGTGAGTGGTATCTGCCCTGGGCGATTGTAAAACTATACACCATTTCCCAAGTTAATTAACTTTTTACATTGAGATTCACCCTGAGCAAACCTCGAAGCAGTTCCTAAGAGGAACACTCTGAACGAAAAACAAAACTGAACTGGCCAAGTGCGGTGAGTGGTATCTGCTCTGGGTGATGATAAACCATCTACCACTTCTTTGATTCCTTCTATCTGCCTCGACACGACACGCAGGAAATATGTTAGGACTATTCTAAAGCCCGTACCTACAGTACTTACTTTTGAAGTATTCTTCGATATCGGTGATCTCATCTGTAATATATAAATTACATTTTGTAATATCATACACAATAACAAAAGTACAGTAAATTTACTGGTAATTTGCAGTAATTGCATATTTGAAAAGTTAAAAAAACGCCATGTTGATGAGATTTATGCCGATTATAGGGTGTTGACGGACCGCACCTTCGCGGTGCCTTCCATCAACACCCCATATTTGACCAAAAAAATCAATTTTGAAGTTTTTTCAATACCGCAAGATAAAATTACTGTCAAAGGCCAGTGATTTTGTTGCATTTTTTTTGTTACAGTGTAGGGCTGGGCAAAACCGAATCATTAAGATATCGAATCTGAATCGGACAATTTTTTCGAATCGGATCGAATCGCTAATTCTATGTAAATAGCATATAAATATGCTTGTAGTTGTATAGTATCAATTTGCTTCGAATGATCAACATAAAAATCTTTAATCAAATGTAAATATTAACTAATAGAAAGAGCCAATACTTCAGATTTCATCTTGAAGCGCAAAATTGAATCAAAAATATTTCTGTCGCATTCGATCGTTAAAAAATTAAACTTCCACTTCATTCTGCAAATACCCTGCCCAAGGCGGCCACTTATAGACGGACATGGCTAGAAGTGCTTGAAAGATATGATCTTTCCCTGTACAGATCAGTCTATCCAATGTATTATACCCTGGGTTGAGTGGTGACTTGGAATTTGTCAACACTAGTGGTTTTGTTTAAAATATTCGATTTAATTCATGATCTGCAAATTCACAGATTATACTGACCATTCAAAATCAACATAATCAAAATGTTTAAATTTTCAAAAAATATAGATAGATAATATGCATTTATTGTTGCAAATATGTCATTTCTGATTTATTTGTCAGAATTTTATTAAGCTTCTTTCTGAATTAAAAAACCCAATTTCGAACGCTTTAGATTGACAAATTTTACAAAAGTCTGAAATCGTCAAGATTTTTTAGAATTGAAATTCACTCTAAGCAAGGCCGGAAGCAGCTCCCAAAAGGAACCAACCCACAGCCACTTAATAGCAAAGAGATACTACAGGATATAGTAATAACAACTGCTCTCTAAGTGGAAAACATTTCTAAGGAACTAATGTTATGATGAAGTGCAAGTGAATGGTATCTGCCCTAGGGATAGTAAAACCATCTAGTCGCCACTTGCGACAGGCAGGAAATACGTTACGACTGTTCGAAATCCCGCAACTGAAAGGCGTTGCTAAACTATATGAGAATTATTTTTTACTGTGGCAACTCACTTTCGATGAAGGTTATAACATCCTTTTTGTCATCTGTAAAAAAATATGGTTAAATTTTTTGTTAATTACATGAAAAAAGAAAGAGTTGAAAAGGAGATCACAAATACGAGAATGTAAATGAATTGACTTACAGGCATAACATTTATTTTTGTTGGTTTTCTATGGGTTTTTTATAGCCACTCTCTTGGAGTGGATCACCCTGGCCAAGGCCCTGTACCAAATGCCACTTACAGACGGGCAGGATTAAAATTGCTGGAAAGATATGATCTTTTCCTGATCGGCTTAGCCTACCGAAGTTATTACACCCTGGGTTGAGTGCTCGAACTCTAGATCTTTAACCTGCGATCCCAACATGTTTAACCACTAGGCCATCGCGCCCACACTTGTCTGCGAACCTACCGGGAGGGGGTATAGAGATGTTCAAATTCATCGTTTTGTTGCTATCATTGGCAGCAGGGTGTCACACGCATCCCATTCAATACTTCCTTTCCGTATTAGAATACTGGTAGAAAAGTATGCTGTAACTGAACCGTGTAGTCTGCTGTGGCTGAATCCGTGTAGTATGCTGTGGTTGAACCGTGTAGTATGCTGTGGCTGAAGCCGTGTAGTATGCTGTGGCTGAAGCCGTGTAGGATGCTGTGGTTGAAGCCGTGTGGTATGTTGTGGCCGAAGCCGTGTAGTATGTTGTGGTTGAAGCCGTGTGGTATGTTGTGGCCGAAGCCGTGTAGTATGCTGTGGTTGAAGCCGTGTAGTATGCTGTGGCTGAAGCCGTGTAGTATGTTGTGGCCGAAGCCGTGTAGTATGCTGTGGTTGAAGCCGTGTGGTATGTTGTGGCCGAAGCCGTGTAGTATGCTGTGGTTGAAGCCGTGTGATATGTTGTGGCTGAAGCCGTGTAGTATGCTGTGGCTGAAGCCGTGTAGTATGTTGTGGCTGAAGCCGTGTAGTATGCTGTGGTTGAAGCCGTGTAGCATGCTGTGGTTGAAGCCGTGTGATATGTTGTGGCTGAAGCCGTGTAGTATGTTGTGGACGAAGCCGTGTAGTATGTTGTGGCCGAAGCCGTGTAGTATGCTGTGGCTGAAGCCGCGTAGTATGTTGTGGCCGAAGCCGTGTAGTATGCTGTGGTTGAAGCCGTGTAGTATGTTGTGGACGGAGCCGTGTAGTATGCTGTGGCTGAAGCCGCGTAGTATGTTGTGGCCGAAGCCGTGTAGTATGCTGTGGTTGAAGCCGTGTAGTATGTTGTGGACGAAGCCGTGTAGTATGCTGTGGTTGAAGCCGTGTAGTATGTTGTGGACGAAGCCGTGTAGTATGCCGTGGTTGAACCGTGTAGTATGTTGTGGACGAAGCCGTGTGGTATGCTGTGGCTGAAGCCGTGTAGTATGTTGTGACTGAACCGTGTAGTATGCTGTGGCTGAGCTTCATATCTTTCCCACTAGGGCTGGGCAATTCGTTTCGATGATTCGAATCGATTCGGACCACAGATTATTCGAATCAATCGTGAATCGGTCATAGAATCAAAAACTTGCTCAAGGAAGTAGAATTCTTTATTTTTAACGTCAAAATACAATTGGTTTTGGTCAAATTTGATCAAAAAGTAATCTAAATAACTTTTCGTAATTATCATAATGGAGTGAATAATAATATTAGTGAAAATAAAATAAGTGATTCGATTCGATAAAACTACTCGAATCAGATTCGAATTCTGAATGATTCGGTTTTGCCCAGCCCTATTTTCAATAGTTCCAATGTTGCCCGTCTATAATAAGTACAGTAACTTGGTCAGGGTGATCCACCTAAGGCTGGGAAAAACTGAATCATTGGGATCCGAATTTGATTCGAACAAGTTTTTTCGAATCGAATTGAACTACGAATTCCAATTAAATACCAACTATCCCATTTTTACTATTATAACTTGTCTTCATTGTTAAAATCAAGAAATTTATAGTTTATAGTGTATATTCAATTCACACTACATGTCTAAGAACAACAATTTTCATATTTTAACGACGAAATATAATCGATTTTGGTCAAATTTGACCAAAATAGATTGCATATTGTCGTTAAAAAACAACATTTTAGTCCATTTTAGCCAAGTTTTGTTCCTAGGAAATATTAATGATTGATTCGAATATATTGTGCTTCGAATCGATTCGAATCACCAAATCGAATTGTCCAGCCCCAGATCCACCAAGGAGTAGAAAAAATCTTTAATATCTATGATTCTACTTACTTTCAGCTTCTTCAAGAAATCCTTTAAATTTTGTCGAGAAAACTGTAAAAAAATATGAAAAATTAGCCTCCATTTATTTTCGCGTAAAGCCGAGGTGCTATTAATACTGCTGGCAACTTTAGGTAAAGGTTCAGAGTTTACCAAGTATATTTAGTTTGGAGAATTTATTTTCGAAGTAATTTTACTTTTTTCACGGATATCTTATTTACCTAGTTTAACTTTTACCGACTTTTCTATTTGAAGTTTTACTAAATATATTTACTAGGTAAAATAGATTCTAAAATGGGCCCCAGTATAAAAAAAATTAGATAAATGTTATTTTTTGATCAAAAAAAATACTTTTAAAATGGGCTACTCGTAAAATTTAATCTTCAAATACATCAAATAATGTTAAACGACGTTTACTTTTTTTAAATATTCTTAGAGGTAGTTTTGAAAATAAAACTAGTTTACCTAGCAATACTTCAAATAGTTCTGTAGAAAATTTATTTTGCTTCACCTAGTTCGGGAAAAACTAGGCTGTCATAACTAGTCCCTAACACTATAGGTTGATACTCAAACAATAACGGGCTACACTATGATAAATGTACAGAAAATTTACTGTTAATTGCTAGTGATTTCATATTTGCAAAATTCAAAACCGCCTTGTTAATACGATTAATGGCATTTATGGGCTGTTGAGGGACCGCACCGCCGAGGTCGACGTCGTATATTGGTTTTAACATCTAGAATTTTTGCAGCAGATGACATAAAACTGTCTGACTTTTTCTAAGATATTGGTGACATGAGACGCGGGAGTTAATATTTTCAGACAAAGCTCATACGAGCATTGGTAGTTGGTACCGTTCTAAATTATTGCCCAGGGATTCGTATCTGTTTTCGTACAGGTACAAAATTTACCCCAGTAAACAAAAAATGCTAATCGAACTTAATTTCATACATGTACAAAGTTTTGTACGATTTACGAAAAAATAATATCATACACCACGGTACCGAAAATATTTTGAAAGGTACGTATGTAGTTCGTATAATGCGAAAAAGATATAAAAGCAGAGAATCCTAAAGACAAATGGCAAATTAAGACTTGCATTCCTTTTTAAACTTACTATGCCCAGGTCCAACCTTCTTGTAACATTTTTGCTTCTCCATGGTCTTGAGGTCATAACAGCATCCTTGATTAAAACAATCTTCTATCGATATCCCATCCCACCCACAATTAAAACGTGTATTTTCTGGGATATCCTCACATTCAGCTGAAAAATGGATGAGCTTTATGTATACGGTTGATCTTATATGCATATAATTAATGACTTTTTACAGCCACTTCTTGGAGTGGATCACCCTGACCAAGGCCATGTACCAAAGTTCACTTATAGACGGACAGTGTTAGGATTGCTGGAAAGATATTATCTTTTCTGTTCGGCTTAACCTACCCAAGTTACATTCAGCTAAAAAATGGATGAGATTATTGGATATGATTGATCTTATATGCATATAATTAATGACTTTTTACAGCCACTTCTTGGAGTGGATCACCCTGACCAAGGCCCTGGCAGGGTCAGGATTGCTGGAAAGATATTATCTTTTCTGTTCGGCTTAGCCTAACCAAGTTATTACCGCGGGTTGAGTGGTGGGCATGGATTAACTCTCCGGGATGCTCTCACATTTTACTAAATAAATTGATTGACAGCGTTGATTGTATATGAATATGGCTTGGCAAGTCGATTCGATGATTCGAATCGATTCGAAGCACAGATTATTCGTATCAATCGTGAATAGGTCACAGGAACAAAAACTCGCCAAATGCAGTGGAGTTTTTTTATTTCTAACGAATAAATGCAATCGATATTGATCAAATTTGACCAAAATTGACTGTATATTGTCGTTGAATGAATATTTTCGCTCTTGGACCGGAGTGTAATTGAAAACACATCGCTTTTAAGTCTTTTTAAGCTAACATGTGTAATGCGCAACTGTGAAATTCTTAATTATCATGAAAGAGACAATGATAGTAATAGTAAAAACGGCATAATTTGTTATTTTCATGGAGTCAGCGATTCGATCCGATTCGGAAAATTCCCCGGAACAGATTCGTTATTCCAAATGATTCGATTCCGCCCAGCCGTATATATAAACGTAAACAATGTTTTATTGAAATCTTTCTGATCGGGAAACCTCAACGACATAAACTTATCTCATCTGCACGAGAGTTCATGGTTCGCTACATTGTTATGCCGTATCCTCGGCTTTCCTCTCCCACATGATTAAATAAAAAAAATTTGTTAACTTTGACCGTATTCTCAGTTCTCCTCTCCCACTGGATAAAATGAATTTCTATCTTATCTTAAACCGCTTTCCTCTTTCACGAGATAAAAATGAAATTCAATCCTATGTCCTATGAATTAGGTAACCGAATATCCATATTACTTACCATTATAATCAGTGGAAAGGTGATTTTCAGCAGCTGTAAAATAAAGAACTCGTTAGCTAGTTCAACAAAAATCGCTCTAACCAAGTCTCGAAAAAGAATGCAGTAAAACCACTGCTCTTTGACAGTAATTTTACTTTGTGATGACTAGTGATTACCACCATACTACACTGTAACAAAAAATGCAACAAAATGACTAGTCTTTAACAGTAATTTTAGTTGGAGGTATTGAAAAAATTAGAAATTGACTTTTTTGGTCTAACATGGGGTGTTGATGGAACGCAACGCGAAGGTGCGGTAGATCAACAGCGCATAATTGCCATAAATCTCATCAACATGACGTTTTTTGAATTTGAAAATATGCAATTACTTTTACTAGTAAATTTACTGATAATTAGCGGTAATTGCATATTTCCAAATTTAAAAATGCCACGTGGATGAGATTTATGCCAATTATATGATGTTGATGGACCGCATCGATGCGTTCCATTAACACCCCATATTTGGCCAAAAACGTCAATATTGATTTTGATTACTGTTGAACACCAGCGATTTTGTTGCATTTTTGTTACAGTGCAGACAGGAAATCCCTTAAAGCAATTCTGAAATCGCATTTTCAGTGTAAGTAAATTCCTCTGCTATCAAAACTAGAATAATATTAAAATAATATTACATCGTTTGCCACTTACCCGAAGCTACGGTTTTAGCATCTTCGGTTAAATCTAATAATAAGAAGAAAAACTGAATGTTTAGATTTCACAAGTCCATTCATGACCCACACATACTGTGAGGCATTGGCAACGAAACCGGGAGGGGCCGGGGGATATGTTCTCCTGCAGGAATTTGGACCCTCCACACCCAGATTTTGGAATTTAACAAGCAAAATTTTCACGCGTCTTCGGAGAGCAATTACGTATTTTACAGGATCTTATCGTTTTTTCTTTCATAATGTTGTATTTTTTACCCCAAAAACCAAAAAAGTCGGGCAAGTTTTGCCATACACAAAAATTTTGACATTCATTCTTTATGTTCTCTGCATCGTCTGCCGCCACTGGCGCGAGGTCCATATGGCGATTAGCGGATACAAAAATTTCCGGTGGGATGGATTTATATAAATTATCGAATTAATGACCTCATAATATGCTCCACACGCAAAAAAAATCCGGCCAAGATATACAATTTTACTGTCGTAGGAAGAAAATAGAACAGAAAATTTCCCAAAAACGCGTTTTTTTGTGTGAAATAGCGTTTCAAGGGTCAAAGAAAGTGATATATTGTAGTTTGGGCATTTTTATGGATTGGTGACATAGCAATATATTAACTCTTTTAAGCTATTTTATATTTTTCATTGCATTTTCAAGATTTTAAGAGGCTTGTTAGGGGGTGTATTAATTACCGAGTGAAATATTATTTTTACCTTTAAGTAAGTCGGATAATTCGTCGATGTTTGCTGAAAATTTTTAAGTCGTATGAACGTTATGCCTGAAAACTTTGCAATAGAAGTAGGTACCACTATCCTTGATCTACGGAGGGCGCATGGGACGGCTAGTGCATGTTTTAGATTTGAAAAGTGGGCGCGATGGCCAATGAATTACTATGCTGGCATAGCTGGTTGAATATCTATGGTTCGAGTCCAGGCGAGTGCAGCTCGTCGATCCATGCCTACAACTCAGCCCAGGGTGTAATACCTTGGGTAGGCTAAGCCAAACGGGTCAGATCATATTGAGGGTTTGAAAGCGTGGACGTGGTGGCCTAGTGGTTAAAAATGTTGAAGATTTCGGGTACGAATAACGGCGATTCCGGCTTGTCAATCCATGCCCACCACTCAACCCAGGGTGTAATAGCTTGGATAGGCGCTGAGCCGAACAGAGAAAGATCATATCTTTCCAGCAATTCTAACCCTTTCCGTCTATAAGTGGTCGCTTGTACAGGGCCTTGAGGAGGGTGATCCACTCCAAAAAGTGGCTAAAAAAAAGTACAATCCAAATATTTTGTTTTGGGGGGCGCGGGAATTAAGACACGATATTTGCGTTAATCTTTGTGAGAACTGTTTTTTCAATCCATTTGGAAACTATGCTTACTTTGAGGTCTAAAATTATCATCCCCTTTCCACCATATTTTATTATCGTATACGAACTCACCCAAAAACTTGTTTTCAGTGTATTCATTTTTGCCTGGAACGTGATAAAACATAAAAAAAAAAAAATTATAAACTTTTCATTGCATCAGTTAAGGCCATCAACACCTGTCAAAGAGCAGTGATTTTGTTTGCAATTTTTGTTACAGTGTAGATTCTTAAAGACACTGCTCTCGGCATTGCTAAGAGCGAAATTCCCCGGAAAAATGAAAAAAAATGGACAAAGAGTATTCAACTCGATGGGTGAACATGCAAAGTTCTCTGATAAATTAATTCTGAAAGGAATTAAATAAAAATTCACCGGTTAAATGTTCCAGAAGTCTTGCCTCGGACACTGCAAAAATTAATGAAATATTTTATAAAGATCACAATTACTATCGATTTCCTAGGTTCTGCGGTGATTTTACTTAATAATTAGCATAATAGGCTTTTTATAGTCACTTCTTGGAGTGGATGACCCTGACCAAGGCCCTCTATCAGAGGCCACTTATAGACGGACAGGGTTAGAATTGCTGGAAAGAAATTATCGTTTCCTGTTCGGCCTAGCTTGAGTGGTGGGCATGGACGAGCGAGCCGGACTCGCCTTGAATCGAACCCGAGATCTTCAACCTACGATGCCAACATGTTTAACCACCACGCCACCGCGCTCACTGCAGCCTGAGATGCAAGCACGTAAAAAAGGCTTCAGTGAGCAATACGTGCGGGGTGCTCCGGGGAGAGACAATGTAACCCACAGCCTGGGGACTGTGCTCGATAACCTCACCGATTCCTCATATTTTCCACACTGGATAGAATGGCAAGACGCAAGAAAAATCTCCTAACCAGATATTGTTGAAAACATTGTTAAATGCATACTGGGAAATAATAAGTTCATTCATTTCAACCCAATAGTGATCCATGCTCAGGAATACATTTGATCAAAAGTCACTGACCGGCATATAAGGCGAAGTCATAAAGTTGGTACCTACCGAAGTACTGATTCGCGACGTCAACCACGGCACCTGTTAATTTTATATCATTAAAGATCGACTGCTGTTTTTTTTATAAGCTTTGTTTTTCTTAACGATGTCGTGGGAGATGATATTACCCCTCTGCGAATTTCTCAACTTCCCTTTAGTCACCCCAAATACAATATATCAGTTGGCCTTACAATTGTAAATCTTTAAACACTGTATTCAGATCAGGCGATCTCATTCCCCGTTCACAAGCTCATTGTAAGCAATACACAACGGTCTGGGCAGTTCAATGCGATGTTTCGAATCGCCTCGAAGCACAATTGATTCGAATTAGTAATACATCGGTGATAGAAACACAAACTTACAAAATGAAGCGGAATTTTCATATTTCAACGGCAAAATACAGCTAAAATATTCACGCCTTAAAAAAGAGGTTCCGGATAAATTGAAGCGTCGTTCAGGGCAGATACCATTCACTGCACTTTGCCATGGCAGTTCAGTTTCGAGATGTTTTCCGTTCAGAGTGCAGTTGCTGGTACTAAATCTTTTAGGAGCTCTTTGATATTGAGTGGCTGTTAGTTGGTTCCTTTTAGGCATGCTTCCGGCCTTGCTCTGAGTGAATTTCAACAACTTCTAAATATAGTCGGTTGCCGAGGTCGAAAACTTTCCATAACTATCATCAATCAATCAATCAAAATCATCAATCTAAAATAGACGCGTTGTAGTTGCCTGATATGCGATTGGTTGTTGATTTATACTGGATTATTAGGTCAAGATTTGCCTTCACACCCTGATATATCAGTCTTCTAGCCGATATCTTGATTTAAAAGTTTAGAAACCGAAACTAATTGATACTTACCACTGAGAAGGTCTTGAATGATATTATTCTGTCCTGATAAAATTAGGAATAAGATTCAAGAATGTGGAAATCAAAATACTTTCCAAAAAAAATCACCTGTAAGCACGAAATCACCAATAAAAGCTTTTTATAAACCAAAAACATATGCATTTGGGAGGAAAACATAGCAACCCAATTGGAAAAAATTGCCCAGAACCTGCTTTGTTAAGTGTGTGTCGCTGATGGACGGCGTCGATGAGACGCGGTCCATCTGTGGCGCATACTTAGCAAAATGCAATTTCTTAAGGAACATATTTATTTCGATCCTCAATCATTGTAATAATCTCAAACCCATGAAGACGACACAATAGAATCGAGCGAGAATATTGGACAGGATGCACGCTATTTTTTGATATCTTTTCCCTAATACATATTAGACCGAAAATTACGATTTTCTACAAAAAGATCTAAATATTTTTGCGCTCCTTCGCTTCGCCACTTTTTAGACAAGAGGAGAAAATCGTGACCTGGATTATACTTTTATGTACCCCCACAGCCCCCTCCCCAAGGTTCGACATCTTCTGTCGCCACAGTGGTGAATGTTTGAGAAGTTGTGCATCGAATTGGACTGGGTAATTCAGTTCGGTAGTTCGAATCGATTCGCAGCGCATGCCCATATTTGGCATAAATATCATCAACAACACGGTTCCGAATCTTCAAAATACAAAAATACAAAATTACTGCAAATGCACAGTTAATTTTCTTCACTTTCGTCACAGTGTGTCTTTTTTTAGGCCGGAATCAGTGCCAGAAGAGAACGAACAAATGGCCACATAAAAGCAGAGAGCTACTAGAAGATGTGGTGCCAGCAACTGTACTCTAAACGGAAAACATTCCAAACGGAACTGAGTCGCCATGGTAAAGTGCAGTGAGTGGTATCTGCACTGAGCGACGGTTATATCATCTACCATCTTTTTTCTTCCTTTTAGTCGCCTTTCACGACACGCAGGAAATACGTTAGGACTATTCCAAAGCCCTCACCTACGTATTTTTATATTTTATGAATCGGCCATAAAAATTAAAAATTGCCAAATGAAGCGAAATTATCTATCTTAGCAACAACATTTAAGTGAAATATTCCAGTTATTTAATGTTTATAGGTAATTTGCGATTTGATATGATTCGAAAGCAAATCCTGAATTCGGTGTTTTCCAACACAAAACCTAATAAAACGTCTGAAACTATCACACCATATTCTTTCCTCTTGACTTCCTCTCGCAGAGCTAAAATAGAAAGATTTAACAGTGTTGAACACTTGAATGTCAAATTTTGGCGATTAAATTGTGACGCCATAATTGGACTGTACTAGCACTAGGGCTGGGCAAAACCGAATCACTTGAAATTCGAATATGATTCGAATAATTTTTTCGTATCGGATCGAATCAATAATTCTTTGAAAATAATAAATATCCCATTTTTACTATTCTAACTTGTCCCCATTGTGGAAATAGAGAAATCTATAGTTTATAGTGCATTTTCAATTCACACTAAAAGCAACAATTTTCATGTTTTAACGACGATATAGAATCGACTTCGGCCAAATTTGACCAAAATCGATTGCATCAGGTCGTTAAAAATGGAAATCCTAGTTTACTTAACAAGGTTTTTGTTCCTTTGTTCCTATTCACGTTTGATTCGAATTATTCGTGCTGCTAATCGATTCGATTCACCGAATAGAATTGCTCAGTACTAACTAGCACAACGACCGAATGTTTACTTCAGCAAGGCACTCGTCAAGTTGCTGTAAAAAAGCAATAAAAAAACTCCCCTCCCCCCAAAAAAAAAAGAAAAATAATTTGATACTTACCCACGAATTCCTTTGTGATAAATTTCTGAAATTCTGGGGTAAAATTGAATAAACGTCCCTTAAATAATAGCCCGACTAGGTTGATCAGTCGGTTAAGCGCCATCACATTGTCCGAAAGACCGAGAGTTCCATGCTTGACCGCTTCACCACCCAGTATGCACTTCAGCAGGGCACTTCACAGGTAACTTCACCATAGAACAGATACACACACGCTACAAAGAAGCGTGGTTAATGGTTGTTGGGTATAAGCCTCTCGGTAGGTTCACGGAAAGGCCATATTTCGAACCCTCCCCCCCAAAAAAAGGCCATTAAAAGTAAGTTTTTCCGAATATCCTTCACAGCATAATAAAAATGCAGTAAAATTGTGTTTTTTTGATAGTAATTTTACTCGGTAGTGATAAAATAAATCTTTTCTGACTAATTATGCCATACTTGACATAAAACCCATAAACAAGGGAATTTCGAATTTTACAAAAAGATTAAATGAAAATGAACTTTAAATAATTGGCATAAATCTCATCAACATGACGTTTTTTAACTTTGGAAATATGCAATTACTGCAAATGACCATTTAATTTACTGTACTTTTGTTACAGTGTAACCATGCCTCTGAATATTGACTTACCTGTGTTTTTTGATAGCGCTCGTATTCCAACTTCTGTAAGAAATAATGGTTGACATAAAATATATTTATGAGTTTCTAAAAATATTTTAAAGATGCCAAAGATGGATCGCTTCTATAGATATATATTGATAGATTTACATATATGTGACGGCGACGGACAGTAACTTACTTTCTATCTTCGTAGTTAGTTCTTCTCTAATTTCTGGAAATATAACTATAAAGCTTAAATATAAAGTATATGATGTTATTCTGGCTCTCTAAGCTTGTTGAACTATGAGCCCAGCACCGATAAGGCCCATTGCTGTCGACTTAGGTCTGGCCAAAACCGAATCATTTAGAACCCGAATCTTGTGTCTAATCACGTTAAAATACTTTCAATTTTTTTTTAATTTTGAAGCTTGATTATAAAGTATATGATGTTATTCTGGCTCTCTAAGCTTGTGAGACTATGAGCCCAGCACCGATAAGCCCCAGTGCTGGCGGCTTAGGGCTGGCCAAAACCGAATCATTTAGAACCCGAATCGAAATGGAATTTTTTTGGACTTGTGTCAAATCACGTTAAAATACTTTCACATTTTTTAATTTTGAAAGTTTTTGTTCTTATGACCGATTATTGTTCGAATCGATTCGAATCATCCCTAGTCTGTATTTTTCGAATCTCCGATTTACAATGCCCAGGCCTATATCGGTTCTTCCACACTCAAATAAAGATGACTGCTTACCGGCAGGACTGGGCAAAACCGAATCATTTGGAATTCGAATCTGATATGAATATTTTTTTCGAATCGTAAATACCAAATATCCCATTTTTACTATTAAAAATTGTCTTCTTGTGAAAATCAAAAAATTGAGAGTTTGCAGTGATTTTTCAATTCACGCTAGTTGTCTGAGAGCAACAATTTTCCTATTTTAACGGCAAAATTTGACCAAAATTGATTGCATTTTGTCGTTGAAAATGAAAATTCTAGTTTATTTAGTAAGTATTTGTTCCTATGAACTATTCATGATTGATTCGAATAAATTGCGCTTCGAATCGATTCGAATCACCGAATCGAATTGCCCATCCCTACTTACCAGTCAAACCCGTTTCCACATGCTCTTGTATTTCTGCAAAATATTTTAAAGTTGTTCGTGGTATGAGCTTAATTTGTTTAAAGATATAGCGTTTATTATTATAAGTTAAGATTTCAAATAGAAAACTCTGTAAACGTTTAACAGGTAGATAAAATATTAGTGAAACGCGGATTTTCGAATTAAATTAGTAAAATGGGTACTGGTGCTTTAAGGACACCACGTCCAAGTCTCGGTAAGTTTTGCCCCGGAAAAAATGCCTGATAGTCAATAACTTGGCCTTTTGGAAGCATTGGTGACGGAAGTTATGATGTATTGGATAGGGGTTGGGGACGGAGAGGAGGGGGGAGGGCATTAAAAATGATGTGCAAACAATTTTGACCTTTTTATTAAGAAATATTACCAACTGTTTAGCTATCAAAGGCAATCAATGCTGGGCAGATTCGAATCACTTAGAATTCGAATCTGATTCGAATATTTTTTTTCGGATCGGAGCGAATCGTTGACTAATAAATATCCCATTTTAACTATTACTTTTATTGTCTCCATTCTGATAATTAGAGAGTTCAAATTACAAATATTAGCATAAACTGATCTAAAAGCGATGTATTTTCACTAACGCTCCATTCCAAGAGCAAAAATTTTTTCATTTTAATGACGAAATACAATCGATTTTGGTCAAATTTGACCAAAATCGATTGCATTTTGTTGTTAAAAATGAAAACTTCCACTTCATTTAGCATGTTTATGTTTCCATGATAGATTGACGATGGATTCGAATGATTTGTGCTTCGAATCGATTCGAATCGATTCGAATCGAATTGCACAGCCCTAATGGCGACCCAGTTACTGAAAATAGAAAATGTGAACAAACCTGTGAGTTCCGTGGTGAAATTGTGACCTTTTTCTATCGAAACATCAGTAAGTGGCATGAATAACAAGAAATTCATTACAGATATAAATATATATATTTATATTTAACTGGAATTTACTCTGAGCAAGGCCGTAAGCCTAAAAGAAACCAACCAACGCCCATAAAGTTGCAATCAAGAGCTAATACTGATTGAAGTACCAGTAAATATTTTCTAAGTTAAAAACAGCTCCCTGAGGACTGAACCACTATCATAAAGTACAGTGTTTGGTATCTGCCCTGAACAAAATGGTGAAACCATCTACCAACCTCTTTCCTCTCTTTTAGTCGCATCTTAAGACACGCAGGAAATAGGTCAGGTCAATTATGGAGACCACACCTACAGGCAGTGACGTATTCAGAATCTTGGTAAGGGGGCCAAAAAATCGATAATAGCGTTTTTATTGTATATTACTATAGAGCATACTAAAAATCGCGCCGAATACACAGAAAAATTTTGCTGAAAGGGATCTGAGGGCCTAAAATACGCTGAATAAAAGTAATATTTTATGCGCATATTATCCTAGGGTGCCAAAAATTTTGGGATTTCCTACATTTTAAAGCGCTTTAAAGGTCATTCTGTTTTTTTTTCAGTCGGCGAAGCAGGGGGGGCATATGGCACATATATTGTTTACTATCTATTATAATCGGGCCCGGGGGTCAACACTTTTAGTACTACATCTTCTGGTCCCTCTTTGCTATAAAGTGGCCGTTAGTTGGTTCCTTTTAGGCTCTGCGCCCGGCTTTGCTCAGAGTGAATTTCCATAAAAAACGTTCTCACCCTCAAACCCAATGTTAAGTGATTCTTCAACGCCTGTGAACAATGAAAACTATCATAAAATGCTGCTATTAGTTTGCGGTTATGGAGGGTGACAAAACCTGGGGGAGGGGTGCGGAGGACGCGAAAAAAATTGAAATATGAGTTTAATTTCAAGCAAAACTTGTGGCCGAAGTTCTGAACAACCAAATATGTTCTCGCTTGCATAATCAATTTCTATAAAGGAAAATTTGATATATATTTGATTTTGGGGGGGGGGGGGGTCTGTGAAATGGTCCGTGAGATCAAATCGAATTCCGAAAAATTCGGTTTTGCCCAGCCCTACATGACAGGCAGAGGTATTTAACAGGACATATGTGCGCGTTGCCCATGTAAGACATGTACATGTCAAGACATGTAAATTCTGCTGCAAAAATATGTTTTATTAAGTATGGGCCATAGATGGATTGCGCCGCTGAGGCGCGGTCCATCTGTGGCGCATACTTGACAAAAACTAAAATTTATGGTGAGCAAGCTAAGTGGTAGGCAGATCAAAGTGAATGGAGTAAAAGGGTGAAAAATCATTTTCTTACTTTCGAGTTTTCCGTCAATCAGGTCTCCATTGGCTGTTTGAAGTAAAAAAATGATACAATTAGGGGTGGTTAGTTCGACTTTGAGATTCGAAGATTCGGGATTCGGTTCATAGCACCGTGTATTCGAATCGGTCGCAGATTAGGATTGTGCATCGTGAATTTCTGATTCGAATCGATGCAAAGCACAAATTATTCGATTCGATCGCAAATTGCGATTGGGCATCTCGAATTTAGATTCGTAGATTTGAGATTCGATTCGAACGCCGAGTATTTGGATCAGTCGAAAAGTAGAACTGCACAATGTGTATTGGGGATTCGTATAGGTTCGAAGCACAACTGTACAATATGAATTGGTGGTTCGATTCGATTCGAAGTACAATTTATTCGAAGAATCGCCAATTTCGACTGAGGAATTTTATTTCAAATTCGATTCGAGGAACAAATCATTTGAATCAGCCGCAAATTGGTACTACTCAATATGATTCGGTCGTTCGGATAGATTCGAAGCATAAATTATTCGAATCGATCTCATATTACAACTGGGAAATTAGAATTTAGATTCGAAGATTTCAGCTTCGATTAGAAGCACTGCGTATTTGAATGAGTCACAAATTAGGACTGTACAATGTGAATTAGTAGCTCGAACCGATGCGAAGCACAAATAACTTGAAACAGTCGAAAATTAAGAATGTTGAATGTGAGTTGGTGGTACGATTCGAAGCATAAATTATTCGAATGAGTCTCAAATTAGGCCTCGAAATTTGATTTGTTTATCCTAATCGATTCGAATCATAACCTTATTCGAATAGGTCACAACTTGGGACTGAATTGATGGTTCGTATCGAATCAAATCACAAATTGTTCAAATCAGTGGCAAACGATGAATATAATGTATATTAAAAGGGAGTAAACTCCTTTTTCACACAAATGTTGTACATTATCAGTGACGTATTTTAGAAGTGGTTTATGGTTCCACCATCGCCCAGGGCAAATACCAGTCACTGCACTTTACCATGGCGGTCCAGTTTCGTTTTGAATGCTTTCCGCTTAGAGTACAGTTGCCAATACAACATCTTGTAGCATCTCTTTGCTATTGGGTGTCCAAAGTTGCTTCCGTTTAGCCACCTCTTCTAACCTTGCTCAGAGTGAATTTCAATGATTAAAAAAAACTCAAAAAGGGGGCTAAGCTTGAACAACATCCACGGAGTAGTAGCGTGACAGGCTCCTTGAAACTTACCAGAGAAAAATCTTATCATCTCCCGCCTGACATCTGTGCAAAGACAATTACATAAGTCATAGTTAGCGAGTTGTACAGGATAGGACATCATTTTTATCCTGCGGGAGAGGAAAGCCGAGAATACAGCTTAACCATATGGCGAACCACGATCTCTCGTGCAGAAAACAGTTTCGAATCGGGGTGGAGGTTTTATTGGATTATCGTGTTTCTCATTTTTCTGAGCACGGATTATGCGATGGAAGGTATATTTTTCAATAAAAACATACATTCTTACTGTCGCATAAGGCAAAAAATATAAAATAAAAACGCCGAAGCCGTTAAAATTTTGATTGCGGTAATATTTCTAGGTCCGAAAAGAGGAAAATCGTAAACTTTGTATAAATAAAAATTGTAATTTGAAAAATCTTGGCGATTTTGAAGCCTAATAAAGTTGCCAAAATAAATTTTTCCTAGCAACGTAATAACACGCGCGAAAAAATTTCGGCAGTTTTCTATACTTTTAATACATTTTGTGGGTTTACGGGCGGATGTGGGAAAGTGTATCTTCTTCATCCGCTCTTGTCTATACTAACCTAACACAAGACCATCAATAGCTTTATCTTGATCTGTCAAAAGTAATATTATAGTTTGTAAATTGTTTTATGCTAGTACTGGGTTTTATGTAAAATTGCAAATAAAATTACGCGATTTTGTCCCTGCGTGTCGCAAGAGGCGACTAAAAGGAAACGAGGAAGTGGTAGATGGTAGTATCATTGCCCGGGACAAATACCACTTATTGCACTTTACCACAGCAGTTTAGTTTCGTTTGAGTGTTTTCCTCTTAGAGTATAGTTGCTGATACTACACCTCATAACAGTTCTCTGCTATTAAATGTCCGTTGGTTGATTCCTTTCGACGCTGCTTCCGGCCTTGCTCTGAGAGAATTTCAATAATTAAAGTCTGTTTTCGACCCGATGTTGTCCTTGATGAGCAATTACATCTGTAAAATCTTCCCTCCGTCTTGGGTTGGAGCGAATTTCAATAATCCCCGCCCAACCCAGGGTGTAATAACTCGGTTAGGCTAAGCTGAACCGGAAAAGATCATATCTTTCCAGCAATTGTAATCCTGTCCGTCTATAGGTGGTCACTGTAACAAGGCTTTGGACCGGGTGATCCACTCTTAAGAAGTGGCTGTAAAAAAAGAATATATATATATATGTATAAGTACTTACTTGCAAAGAGTCTTGATATATCTGTCTCCATATCTGAAAGTGAAAAATAATTTAAATTTGAATTTTTTTACAAAACTTCCAGCTTTGATATATAAGGTTGGTAGTGGAATTAGATATGAATTTTTTTTTGTCATTTTTTTATTATAGAAGTTCGCTTTAGGTAAGGCCGAAGGCAGCGCCGAAAAGCAGCAATTTAAGATAAAGATAAAATGCCAGCTACTGCACTATAAGCGGAAAACATCTCACACACAACTAAATCATCATAGTAAAGTGCAGTGAACGGTATTTGCCCTGGGCGATGATAAACCATCTATCACTTCTTTGCTTCGAATATCTAGTTTCGCGATTTTGTACGAATTAAATCGCAAACTTTCCGACCTTTTTTTTTCTACGACAAATGTTAAGAAAATTATCAGACATCTATTCAAATTTCGGAACAGTTGCTTCACTTGGAATATGTCCGGTAGGTACAGGCTTTAGAGTTGTGCAAACGTTTTTCCTGCGTGTCATGAAAGACGACTTAAATTAGGCAAACAAGGAAGGGCAGGTACCACTCACTGCACTTTACAGGGCGGCTTAGTCTCGCTTGAATGATTTGTATTTAGGACGCAATTGCTGGTACTACATGGCCGAGTACGAGTGGGTACCAATACCAACTTAATATTCACTATAGAGCAGGGGTGGCCAGACCTGCTTCATGCTCGAGCCGCATATAACAAAATCCAGTTTTAAAAGAGCCACAACACAAACACAATAAGGAATTCGAATTTATTCACTCACAACGACGTGTATCTATTGATTAATATTAGTGCTGCGTGGTATACTGTGAGTCTCCACCTGGGCTGCAAGATGTTTGAAATTAGGTTGGTTAGATGTTAAAGCAGTTGGGAACCGTTCCTTCAAGTGTTGGTTTGTCAAAACTTAACGGTATTTTGAATTTTAGCGGGAAAATGCATGCCTAATTCATCAAAGAGCCGCAAGCAAAGTCTCAAAGAGCCGCAGTTTGACCACCCCTCCTATAGAGCAACGACAATCTATGCCTACCCTGCCCTAAACTCTGCCTTTGCTGATTCTTTTGGGCAGTGTTTGCTAACGTTAAATAGAGAGTAAAGAGAGTTTAAATGTCTTACTTTAAAATAGATTTTCAATTGGAATTCAATCCAAGAAAGTGAAATAAAATTTGGAACAATTCGTAAACTTAAACCCCTTAACAATCCTGTTTTATTATACGAACCAGACAGCATTAAGGACGCTTCCTCGTGATTCTCTGCAAAAATTATAAGAATATAATTACAGGAAGTCGTAATATCAAATCTGTAGTCTGGGACTGGGCAATTTGATTCGATGATTCGAATTGATTCGACGCAGGTTAGCTCAATCGTTAAAGCGTTGGGGCTTTGAGCTAGGCATCTCTAAAGTACTGGGTTCGAATCCCGTGATGGACGATGATTATATGCGATATTCCTGCTGGACGCCTCGCCCGTGTTAGGTGATTCCCGTAAGCACTCCTCAAGACATTTCCCTCAACCATGTCCATACACAAGAAAAATAAGTATTAATGTTCAAGCTAAAACCTTTATTTCCGATTCGGAACTGGTCTCCGCACGAGAGGTCGTGGTTCGCCATGTCGTTAAGCTGTATTCCCATCTTTGCTCTCTCGCAGGATAAAATGGATTACTCTATTCGAATCAGCCGGGACTCCATTTTTTTCAATTTTTGGCAAATTTATTTGTGTCCTAAAAGATGTGGGAAGTGGCGGAACTTTGCCTCTAATAGTTCGTGTCTGAGAATGTTATTCAATTCGTAACTACACGTTTTTTGAATTTGATATGGGGGTAAATTGTAAGGGAAAAAGCGGGGTATTTATATCTAGTAATATCTACAAAACTATTCGAATCAAATTCGAATTTTCAGTGATTCGGATTTGATTGGCCTTGATCTTTGTTCGCACCCCTCCACATCCTTAAAACATCGACTTAAAGGGTTTTAAATCTTCGTTGTTGCCACCGAGATATCCTTTTCATTTGTCAGCAATAGTTAAGCAAGTAATTTATTTCAACAATTTGAAGCAGGGCCAAGCACCAGCATCCAACGAAACGCAAAACAAAGCGCTGCTTAATAGACGAAAACGCTACGAGACAACCTACCATAGGCACTGTTGAGAACGAGTCACTGCACTTCGAGTCCTACGTCAAGTCGATTCAATATACACACGAGTTGCGAGTCAAGTCTAAGTCTTACTAAAATTAAAATGTAGAGTCTCGAGTTGCGGAACTGTACTCCCGGATCGCAAGTCAAGTCGAGTCATCCATTTACGAATCGCAAGTCGAGTCCCGAGTCAATTTTTAAATCTACTCAACAAGAAATAGCAGATTAATTTGCACTTATTACTTAAGTAACCACATGGAATCACCATCTGATCATTATGGAGTAGACGGACACGGATTTCACTGCAGGTGTTTTATATCTTTCTGGCAGAAAACCTGATTTTTCAAAAGTGTATTCCAGACTCGGGCCAGTTTTTTATCCAGTCCCGAGTCAAGTCGCGTCTGCATTTTGTCAATTCGAGTGCGAGTCAAGTCATTTAGAAAGGTTACTCGATTGCGAATCGATTCGAGTCTTCCCAACGCTGAGTCACTCCATAACACAAATTAGTTGGATTACTGAGTTTTACCTTCGTTCTGTCGTTTCAATAATTTCTGTAACATTACCATAACCTGAACCATAAATTACCTGAACTTGAAAAAGGCACTTTAAGTTTGAAATATATCACACAGAGTAGAGTGCAGGGTGTGATATCTACTCTGGGCAAAAGTAAAATCATCTGCCACTTGAAAAAAGCTAACAAGAGAAAAAATAAGCAAACTTCTCACCCTGAGATTTCTGGACAACAGTTCCGGTTTGATCTGAAAATTTAAAACATTTCCAACTTAAAATAGATTTGATAATAGAATACGGCTCAGCCTTATATTTAAATAGAGAGATTCGCATCAAGGATGTTCATAGTGATTCTTATTGCTCAACCGGTGATGTGCAAAAATAAAAACATCGTTTGCACATCACCGGTTGAGCAATCAGAATCACTAAATATTGCCAAATACTACTTCTAGTGCCGACACCAGTTCCAAGTTTAGATGAGGATATTGTCTAACAGTGTACGGTTTTTCATGTCGCTGGAGGAAGCGTAATCATCAGTTACGTGAATCTTTATGCGCTGGCGATGTGTCCCGCAATCCTCTCGCGTAGGATTTGAACCCAGGACGTTAGAAATGGGCAGCTTTAAGCGTATTCCTAACGTTTTACCTGTTGAGCTAACCCGTAATAATGAGAGTGCTTTATTTAATAACATTTATTCTATCGGCCTACAACATAGTGTTCTAAGATTTGTGGGGTCTGAGCACTGGGCTGTGCAAAACCGAATAATTTACAATTCAAATCTGAATCGCATACTTTTCTCGAATTGGATCGAAGCAGTTTATTTTCTCAGCTTCTTCTTCTCCAGAATGATCTTATTGTTCATATTGGCTTATTTAGGGGAGGGGAGAACCCTTGAAATTAATATTTTTTCAAAAAATTTCACTCCATTGGCTAAAATTTTGAGCTGTTTTACTTTGATATAGGATAAAAATTCCACCTTTCAGCAAATTTTGTTTTTTACTGCCTGTTATGACGTCATAACTTGATCATTTAGACTTCAATTTTATACTCCCCCTCCCTTTCTTTCCAAGGTTCTAAATACACCAATGCGGCCCGCTCGACTGAGTTACTATGGAAAGCGTCGAAACTTTACCTTTGAATCTTTGCTTAATGTCTCTGTCTTGAGCTAAATGCAAATTAGTGAAATTTATTTTCGGCCAGGAAGCATCATTTAAAAAACAACTTGCAGCATTGATATTTATACTGCAAGTCTCGTTTTTTCGTGGGCGCGATGGCCAAGTGGGTGAACTTGTTGGCATCGCAGGTTAAAGATCTCGGGTTCGCGTCCCGGCGAGTCTGCCTCGTCAAACCGTGCCTATCACTCAACGCAGGGTGTAATAACTTGGCTAGGCTAAGCTGAATGGAAAAGATCATATCTTTCCAGCAATTCTAACCCTGTCCGTCTATAAGTGGCCGTTGGTACCGGGCCTCGGTCAGGGTGATGCACTCCAAGAAGTGACTTTTAAAAAAGTTATTCTAAGTAAGTCAGGAAGAAAAACATCAAATAAGCTGATCAGCAACAACTCGTAATGCGAAGAGCCACATAAAATACAAACCTAATCAGAAGAAGCTGGATCTCCCAGAGCAGATACCATCACTGCACTTTACCATGTCGGTTCAGTTTCGTTTGGGATGTTGTTTTTTATAGCCGCTGTTTGAAGTGGATCTCCTGGCCGAGGCCCTGTACCAGCGGCCACTTATAGACGGACAGGGTTAGCGTTGCTGGAAAGATATGATATTTCCTGCTCGGCTTTGCCTACCCATGTTATTACACCCTGGGTTGTGTGGGGGAAATGGATTAACGAGCCGGGCTCGCAGGGACTCGAGCTCTAGATATTCAACCTGCATTGGCAATACGTTAACCTGCAATGGCAATACGATCGTGCAGTTACTGGCGCAACATCTTAAAGTAGCTGTCTGCTATTAAGTGGCCGTTGGTTATTTCCTTTAAGGCACTGCTTCCGGCCTTGCTCAGAGTGAATTTCAATACAAAAAGAAGATATGTCTTAGCAGGTAATATCATGAATGAGCCACTGTTGTTGAGGCGCGATCCATCAGTGGCTCATGCTCAACGAAATAAAAATTCTGATTGGGAAGTAATCAATTGCACTTTAAATTGGAAATATACCACACATAGTAGTGTGCAGTGTGTGGTATCTGCTCTGGACAAAATTAAAACCATCTACCACTAGAGTTTTACTCCCTTCTGATCTATTGGACAAGCGTGGATTGCGTTACACATAGGAAATACACCAGGGCAATTTTATAGGGTCGGTAACTGCACTTTGATTAAAAAATAAAAATAAAACTTACCTTTAGTGATCGCATCAACAATTTCTCCTGTACCTGAACATGACATTTAATAGAAAACATGTGGAAAGTAAATTTAAAACGTAACTTTTCAATTAAGAATGTACAGCCTATATTGACATTTAAGATGAACTTAAATTCGTTACGATAAACTAATTGTGGCCCACGCTGTTCAGCCTAACAGTCAGCTTAAGTGCCACGGAAGTAGGGCTGGACAGAACCGAATCATTTAGAATTCGATTCAGATTCGAATAATTTTTCGAATCGGATCAATTCACTAACTTCACGTGAATATCAATTTTCCCTTTTCTAGTATTACGAATTGTTTACATTGTGAAAATAAAAAAATTATGGTTTAATATGTACTTTCAATTCCCATTCCATGTCTAAGACCAACAATTTTGATGTTTTAACAAGAAAATATATTCGACTTTGGTCAAATTTGACCAAAATCGATTACATTATCTCGTGAAAAATGAAACTTCCAGTTCATTTGGCAAGTCTTTGTTCCTATAAAGGATATTGTTTCGAATAATTGTGCTTCGAATCGATTCGAATTTCCGAATCGAATTGCCCAGCCCTACACGGAAGTAAGTGTCAATTCAAGATAGGTTCGGTGCAACAGTCTGTCAAAAGCGCCACCATTGTGCCGCCAGAGGAGACGATGACGCGATGTTTGGCCGTTTTACTACCAGGGCGGTCTTTCAACAGGTGACTTCGCGAGTAGCTGTAACATATAATAGTTGCACAGTCCGTGCTAGTTCCGTGCCGAACGGGTCCTTGGTATGACTCCCCGTAGCCCTTTCCCTACGCCCCTGCCAGATAGTTTCACGGACAAGTTACAGGTTGGGCTAGGCAATTCGATTCGGTGTTTCAAATCGATTCGAAGCACAATATAATCGAATCATTCGCAAATCAGTCATAGGAAAACAAACACTTACTAATTGGACAAGAATTTTCATTTTTAACTACAAAATACAATCGATTTTGGTCAAATTTGACCAAAATCGAATATATTTTGTCGTAAAAATGAAATTTGTTTACATTGTAAATACACTGTAAAGTATAAATTCCTTGATTCTCAGAATAGAGACAAATTGTAATAGTAAAAATGGGATATTCGTTATATACATAGAACTAGTGATTCAATCCGATTCGAATCAAATTCGTACTCCAAATGATTCGGTTTTGCCCAGCTTTAATTACTGGTCTCAGAGCACTAGTGTTAAGTTGAGGTCAATAATTTCTGCTTATATGATCGACTGCTCACTTACTGTTGAACTTCTTCGCTGCTTTCTCTTCGTTCTCTGAAAATATAAATTAGGAATTATTTGGGATCAAAAGACAAAAATCAGATTCTGCTTCACTAATTTAGATTTTGAAACTTTTTCTATCGTTAAATTGAGCGGAAAGCCTATTTTATTGGTTGTTTGGCATTGATGTACGGTAAGTTGCAGAGTTTAGACCAGCCATACCGTATGGTTTAGACTCTCCTGTGGC
>OZ023144.1:22176826-22225407 GCA_963675895.2 Styela plicata | reverse complement strand
GCCAAAACCGTCAGCCCCTATTCTGAACAGGCGTCTGCACAAAAGGTCATGGTTTGCCATATGGTTAATCCATATTCTCGGCTTTTCTCTCTTGCAGGATATAGATGAAATCATATTCTAATCCTTCAAATTCAACCTTTTCAGGTGTAGTCAACACTCTGAGACGAGATTTCTCAGGTGTATGTTATAATCCTGGGTTTGCTGATAAACGGGAATCTATGAAAGAGTCGCAGCTGATAAAACTCAAACAATTTGAGGATTATTTGGGAGATAAAAAATTTCTTACTGGTAAGTAATTAGTTTCAACATTTCAGATAAGTAAAGTTGTTGGCATTTGACATTTGATTTCAAAATCTAATCAAGTAATATTTCCGTATGGAAGTCATATAATAAATAAACACACTTTGTTGATTTCAAATTGTTGCAGAAATCTAATCGATGATTTATGATTCGAATATTTCGAATTGGGGATAACCCTAGTTATAACTTTGCTTCAAAATGGGTGGAATATTGTCAAATATTAGTAGTTACATTTATATGAAATATTAAAACATTATTTTATTTATATAGTGAATTTGGTATTCATAGCATTTTAGGCTCGCATGATTAGGGTTTTCTAGAGTCTCGCACAGACTCTCATAAAACTCTCATAAAGCCATGATGGAATTTGGCAATATTCATTTCAAGGAAGAGAGATTGATTCCTTGAGGTTCCTTTTCATTATTTCCTGTGTAATCTGGCATTGATTCCATGTAGTCTGCTTTATTACCTGCCTTATTCTGCAAGCCTACCGCTTGAGCTAAACCATGGATAAACGGCTCATGCCCAATCATTTTCACAAAATTCGAACCTGTGTTTTCTGCACTGGACAATTAAAGCTAGATAGGTCTTTGAGATGTCTGAAAAGAGATGGCCAAAATCAAATGTTTCGCTATTTCAAATACATTCCGAAAATATGATTTCTAATATGAAAACCGAATACAATCTAAGGCCAGGTTTGTGAATAAAAAAGAGCATTACGACTATTTTAAGATAAAATACCAATTACAAAATCTAGTTTATATTGTATGTATTTATGTGTTAAAACAATATATCTTTGTAAGCAACTATTCTAAAATATATCTAAAATCGAGGATTTTACTATAACGAAAATATTCATTTTCGGATGTATTCGAATATTCTATTCGTTTCGTACATCCCTGGTCTGAACCCTACAGCTAAACATATTTATTTCATCTCCAGGTGACGAGATATCCCACGTCGACTTCGCGTTCTATGAAACTCTGGCACACCACCAGCTTCTGTTCCCGGATATTTTCGAAAAGTTCCCCAAAATTCAATCATACGTGACAAGATTCGAGTGTCTGGAGAAAATTTCTGCCTACCTGAAATCCGACAGGTTCAAGAAATTCCCAATCAACAACCCAATGGCTAAATGGGGAGGAAAATATGAGCTCGACTAAGCATTGAAGGGTTGCGAGTATTCCTTAAACATATTTTGACCACTAGCATAGTTAGGTTGCCCATAGTGCCATGCCCCGTTTTTGCAAATTCAAAAAATATCCCGAAATGACTTTTAAAAATTAGGAAATCTCAAAGTAGATGCAAAGTTCAGTTCATTAGAAGCCAACAAGCAAATTTGATAGAACTGTAGAAGAACTTGTCCATTTCAAACATTCAAATACACTCAAAGTTTGCTGTTTTCCTGAATATTAGACAAGAGTACCGGTGATACCTCCTTAGTTATTTGCAATCCTCCAGAAAATGTGTTTTGTTAAGTATGAGTCACTAATAACAATGATCGATGTGTTTTTATCAATTCTAAATCGATGCTTTATGGAGAAAATTTTGATTTTTGCAAAGTTCTCGGTATCATATCTGGCATAATTCTATATTGTGTATTGAATTTTCTAATATTTCTTTTTGGGTGACTGAAAATTCATGTTATTTTCTTCGAATGAACGAGAAAGCTTTAAAACCATCAACACTGCTATTTCATAGCAGTATTGATGCTTTTTAATCTTTCTAGAAGTTTGTTGCTTGTAGGTACCCAAAAAGAAACCTTCTAGAACCAAATATAACTTCAATTACCGGTGTTGCTCATTTGCTGAATTTTGTCGTCTTCTGGATCGTGCGGCTGAGGCCCAGATCATCTGTGGCTCGTGCTTGACAAAATAAAATTCCTGGCAGGGAAATATGTGTTACTCTAACTTTCATATAATTATTCATGTGTGACTGTCACACTTGAATGATCGCATTATATTTTTTAGCTCCTATTATGCTACTAATTCATTGTTGTTTCGTAATTATTTTTTCAATTCTGTAATTTCTTTTAAAAAGAATTCCGTTTCATTGAAGTTCAAAACAATAAATGTTCAAAATTTCTTTCTATTTATGAATTTTACTCCCACGACTGTTTTAAAAGTTCTTTTAATGTTACTCTTCAGTTTATGTCATTTTTAAATGTTTCAGATGTCTGGAAAATTAAAAGTGCTGTTAGAAATATTTTAACCATGAGAACAACTCTAAATCGGTTTCCATGATTCTTTATGGAGGGAGAACTTTTTAACTTTCAAATTTGTGTTTCGTTGATTTAAAAAAATTTCAAGTTGTAATTATGACCAAATGGTTGGTCGTGCTTATCCATTTCTGCCATGTTTCAAAATTAACAGAAATAAAATGTACAAATTTCAGAAGGTAATTCCAAATTTTGCTTCAATAGACAATTTATTGAAAAATTGTACTCATTATTTAATTTAGAAAAATAATTTAATGAAAAAAGTTATTGATGGATTAAATCTTGATTATTTTATTAATTTTAATTTGCCTTATTTTTGATGATTTCCGAGTGCTATTGAACAAATTGTGTGCTATTAGTTGCAATTAAACGTGCTGAGCAAATTTGCTAGAAATTCTTGCGTGCTTGTTGGTTAGGATGGGAATTCATTTTCAATCCTATGACGAACAACGACCCCCTGCCAGACAACATTTCCTAAACTGGTTAAGGTCTTGTTTTTGTCCCATCATAGAAGCCATAAGCAGTGCTTACGTGAACCATGATGTACTGGTGAACGAGCAACGGTTCCCAGCAGATCTCTTGTTTTGATCATCTACTACCCTCACATGGGATTCAAACCAATGTCTGGGTGAACGGTGATGAGGAGCTTGAAGCGTATCACCAACGTATTATCTGATCAAGCTAACCACCACTTTAATTCTGAATTAGGGTGAAAACTGCAGTAGCCGCAGCCTTGTAACAGATGCCTCACTGGTTCCACAATTGATCGGGTAGTAATTTTTGTTGCACAATTGCATCAACTACGAAATAAAATTCATATTATTGATATTAGGTCCAAACGCTTGATTAAATAAAATTTCTGATGGAGATTGGATATTGTTCTCTTTAATCTTTGGGCAAACACATTCTTGACTGCTGGCATTCTGTTACTTATTAACTTTTAATGGCTGGTCGTTTCGTTTGCGGTGCTGGAAGACCGTTCAAATAATGATGAGTATAGCTGACGGTAGTGTTTCACGTGGTGAGGTTAATCATCTTTGTTGCATATTGCGGGACAACTCACTCAGGAGGGGTTGGTAGTTCTCAGAATAGGACTACTGAATCATTTTTTCTTGTGTTGATATATATATATATATATAAGTTACATTATAATTCTGAATCCGAACCATGCTTTAACTGATCCTTTTTTCAGTTTTTATGATATTTACTGTATAAGTTCTGAGTTTGTGAATTTCTGCTATCTACTATAAAACATTTTAAGCAACCGAAACTATTATGGGCAAAATAATTCTAGGATATTGGAACATCAGAGGTCGGGCTCAAGCCGCTAGGTTGTTGCTGGAATATGGTGGTTTGGAATATGAAGACAAAAGGTTCGTATATATCAATGTTTGTTATTGATCAGGGGTATATATAGAGAATTTGACTTGTAGAGGTTGTCCAAGTGCAGGGTGAGGAATCAATACCCTGCAATCATGTAATATTCACTTGTTTTTAAATCTTATAGGTTTAAATTCATCTCGTGATGCTTTTGCCTTGTTTGCTCGTATTTTATCTCTGCTATTGCTAAAGCTTTGAAAATAAAATTGATTGATTGAGAATAATGAACGATGATGGTGGAAAGTCTGTGACATTAGGAGGAGCGGTTCGCTGAGGATAATTAATCAATCTAGCACTTTATGCCAAATTTTTCTACATGAAGTTCAGTGTAGATATTTTTACGAATCATTAGTATTAGGCAGCCTATTTGATTTGTAAATAATGAATTATTCGAATCTATTTTTCTATTGATTTGAAATCAACAGAACCAAAAATTTCAATGTATATATTTCAAATATTTTTGAAATTGTATTTTTTATTTGGTATAGTTTTGGTACCGTTACTTTTAATGTTAAGATCAAAAGTATTCAATCTTTGCAACCAAAATTAGATCCCAAATCTAATAAATTTTAAACTCTATTTTTTAGATACCAGTGCGACATGGAACCACCATACGATCGCAGTGCGTGGATGGATGTCAAGTACACTTTGGGACTGGCATTCCCTAATATACCATACTTGATCGATGGTGATACTAAAATATCAGAAAGTTGGGCAATTTATCGATACATCGCTAGAAAAATTGGAATGAAGCTGGAGTCTGATAAAGCACAAACTGAAGCAGATATACTTGAAGGTAAGATAATATGATTTCAGAATTTCATTCTAATCCAGCGGGAGCGAAAAGCTGAGATATATGGCGAACTACGACCTATCGTGCGGACACCAGTTCCGAATCAAGAGTAAAGGTTTTGGCTTGACATTTTTCCTGTGCATGAACCTGGTTGTTGGGTGAGCCGTGAGCGACGCTTATATGCCCACCGTGCCCTGGTGAGGTGTCTAGCAGACCTCTCCTGTATAATTACCCCTCATGCGATTCGAACCTACACCAGGTCGGAGGTCGGAGATGTGTAGTTTGAAGCGTATTCCTTAATCGAGCATATCAAACTGGCAGAATGCCAGCTACTCTTCTACTCCAAACACATGATTAAAATAGCCACCATCAGGAGAATATTAACAAAAAATACTTCATCACTAACAAAAAAATAAAAATCTAACTTCAAGTCTTCTCTGCTAGTAATGACTCTGAGAAAACCTTTGATTGGTCCATATTAGACTAAGAAATATTTTAAAGTTCCAGGCGAATATCTACTTGTTAATGAAATACAGACATTTTACACCAGGCTCTAAGAATATTTTAACTTTCGATCAGATTTCGGTATTTCACTTATTTACTCTTCAAATATTTGTACAAATTCCATAGACTGGGTCAGGGTTGTTCAGTGGTATGTGGAATGCGGAACGTGTGGACGCGTCGCACGCATATTTCTATTTTTTTAGTTTTTAAATGCAATTTTACAGGTGTGATCAGCACTCTAAGACAAAATTTCACAGATGTATGTTATAATCCTGGGTTTGCTGATAAGCGAGCATCAATGAAGGAATCTCAACTGATCAAACTCAAACAAATGGAGGACTTTCTGGGCGATAAAAAATTTCTTACTGGTGAGTAGATCAGGTCCTTACTTTTTGTTTGGTCGTCCGAAATATTCACGACATTTTCTATGGACAAAAAAGCTGCATAACCATCAACACTGCTATTTCATAGCAGTATTGATGATTTTGAATCTTTTCCTACAGTTCGGTTGCTACGAACTTGCTATTTTTGTTTTCTAGCGAGAGATATATAATTTATTGCACACATGCATTTTTTTTCTGATGCAACCCATTTTCTTCAGCTGCCTGAGTAGCAGAGAAGCTTACATTCTGTTAGAGTGCAGATGGTAGTATCTGCTCTGGGTTTTTCGAGAATTTTGTCATCAATGGAATGTATATTAAATTAAGATCAAGGAATCTTTATTCCCAAAATGTACTTATTGACCTCATTTTCTAGCTATTCGTGTAGCTGATTATTATGTGTGAGAGAATTGTTGGGCACAGGCTGGCAGAATTGTTTTCCTTCAGGTGTCTGAAACGTTTGTCGTTAATCTTGGGTGACTTGTCACCAATACTTGAAATTTTATGTACGGTTTAGTTGTTATCAGGCACTCAAAAAAGTCATTTTATGCTTCTAACAAGAGATATATCTTGAAATTTTGCCCATTTGATTTTTTTACTGAGGGAGCCAGTTTTCAGACTCTTGCTGATTCACGTACTGCTTTGCTTTGTCAATTGTTCCCAGCATAGAAAATTATGAGTAAAAAATAGATAAAATCATCTATCCGTATTCGGAAGTGGTGACTGCACAAGAGATCTTGGTTCTCCAAAAGGATATCAGCTTTCCTTTTTCACGTATGGTAAGTATTATAAAATGCAGTGGATGGTATGTGATTTGGGCGACACTTGAAGCATATATACAGAGTGCCCTGTTAGCTCAATCGTTAAATCATTGGGATAGGCTTTGAGCTACGCATCTTTGATTCGCTTGATGTAGTTCCGAATCCTGTGATGGAGGATGATTATATGCAAGAGGTCTGCTGGTACACGGTGGTTAACTTAAATACTGCTTATGGCTCGCTCCGTCAGCCAGGTCTATGCACATTACACAGGAAAAATGAGAAATATGTTAAATCAAAAATTTCCACTTGGTTTGGAACAGGTGTTTGCATGAGAGGTCATGGTTTGCCATATGATTGAGCCGTATTCTCAGCTTTCCTCTCCCGTACAATAAAAATGAAATCCTATCCTTTTTATCTTGGTTTTAGAACAATTCGAAAGCCAGTTCCTTCTTATATCTACAGGTGACGAGATATCTTACGTCGACTTCGTGTTCTACGAAACTCTTGCACACCACCAGCTTCTGTTCCCGGATATCTTCACAAAGTTACCTCGCATCCAATCATACGTTACCAGATTCGAGTGTCTGGAGAAAATTTCTGCTTACCTGAAATCCGACAGGTTCAAGAAATTTCCAGTCAATAACCCAATGGCTAAATGGGGAGGAAAATATGAGCTGGACTAAGTATTAATTCTTGGAATTTGGAGAAAATTTTCCAAGACAATATTGGAGGTGGGACGATACACTGGGGCCAATACCAATATTTCAGACATTTGCCACCGATAACCAATATTTAAAAGTATAATTGTTCATTTTAAAATAATGCATTAATGAACTTTAATCATTTAGTTGCAATATGTTAGGGACATTTTAATAGTTAGGCTATTTCATTTTTAGTTCATTCAAGTTAGAAGCAGTGCTTGTTCTCAAGTGTTCTGTTCAGGTAAAAAATTCTTGACACACTCCTATCAATAAAGTAATTACCCTATTTTGCTTCGGCCTTTGTCCTGCTTTTTCTTGATCCATGGTGAATTATCGTACTTTGAAATTTAAAAAATGACACAATCCATTCCACCAGAGAAAAATGACTATAGCCTCACAAAAATATACACCAGTATTTCCATAATGCAGTTCTTTTTTATCTTTGAAATGTATTGACCCATCGTGACTGATACATGAGCTTTGTGTGTGATCGTTGCTAGGGGAGGCCGGAATCAAATATATTTTCATTTCGAATCAAATCATTTTTGCCAATCAAATGGTTGGATCATAGTATTAAAATAATCAAAAAAATACCTATTTTTTTGTAAAATACATAGAAGTGTTTTTTTCGAAAATTCATGAATTTGTTACTTTTGAATCGCTGGTAAAATAGATTCGAATAACTTATGAATTTGCGTATCTAATCTAATATTTTGGACAACCCAAACCATTGCACATGAACGATTGCATCAAGTTTGTTAGCTGCCATTTATTGGTTTCATAATTATTCATGCAAGCAATTCTGTAATTTAAAAAAAAAATTCATGAAAGTTCAAAATGATAAATGTTGAAAATCTTCTCTTTGTTAAATTAGATCCCATGACTATTTATTGAGTTCTTTTACTGTTACACTTCAGTATTATGCAATATTTTTTAGAGTCCGTTTTCAAATATTCCAGAACGAAACGAGTGGTATTGATTGTGAATATTTGGATTTAGACAATCAAAATTGAATATTTTAGGGGCCATTCATTGGTTCAGTTCGGTGCTGTCAATAATTCTTTTTCCCCTATACCCACTTCTTGGAGTGGATCACCCTGACCAAGGCCTGTTTTAGCGGCCACTTATAGACAGACAGCGTTAGAATTGTTGGAAAGATATGATCTTTTCTTGGTCGGCTTAGCCTACTCAAGTTATTACACCCTGGGTTGAGTATCTCGAATCAACGACAGTGTTAGAATTGTTGGAAAGATATGATCTTTCGAGTTCGGCTTAGCATCCTCCAGTTATTACAGCCAGGGTTGAGTGTTGGCATAGATCAACGAGCCAGACTCGAAACCGAGATCTTCAACCTGTGATACCTATATGGTGACCACAGGACTATCGCGCACACATGGCTATCAAATTCGTGTTGCTTTTTGTGGAAAAAAGTATTAAAATTGAATAATGGTCGATAGTTGATCTTCAGTCATGCGTTTATTCTGTCATGTTGACAAATCACTAGTGGAATCCGAAATGTTTATCTTTTCAGAATATTACTGTTAATTTCTATGCAAATTACCAAAATGTTGTTTCGTGCTAATATTTGATTTAACTTAGTGGCGCAACTAGGGCTGGGCAATTCGTTTCGGTGATTCGAAGCACAATTCATTTGAATCAATCATGATTCGTTTATAGGAACAAAAACTTGCTAAATAAACCAGAATTTTCATTTTTAATGACAAAATGCAATCATTTGACCAAAATCGATTGTATTTTACTGTTAAAATATGAAAATTGTTGCTCTTAGACAATGCAGTGTGAATTGAAAAACACTACAAACTACAAATTTCTTGATAACCGTGATGGAGACAAGTTATATTAGTATAAATGGGATATTTTTTATTTACATGGAATTAGTGGTTCGAAAAAATTATTCGAATCAGATTCGAATTTCAAATGATTCGGTTTCGCCTTGCCCTAAGCGCAACCCAGCCTGAAAAGTTAGTCGTCTATTACTGCGTCTAATGGTTATTAAAATAATTTTCCTAGTAAATAATTGCCTAATTTTTAATGATTTCCCTAATGCTAATAAACAAATTCCTCATTGCTGTGTTAAATAATCCGAGCAAATTTACTGAATTATTATCTGTCTTTTAATTGCAGCTTTTGGGTCAGGAGTGGTCAAAATGGAATATTCTTGCCGGTACCGTTATTTATCGGTAGTTCTAAGGTGATAAATTGATGCCGACTTCGTATATAACAACCGCCTCATATCAAATTACGATATATATTTTTGACAAAGCTTTTGTGTCAAACTGGAATAAATATTACCCAAAAAGGGAATGTTACCCAACCCCAAATAGAGCTGACTTTGAATCTTTCAGCGATTGTCAGTGAAAGCTCGTATCACGTCGTCTTGGCAGAGCATTCTTTGAGGTTTTCCCGTTGGTAGTAGGTGGGGGCGGCGCTTACGTGAACCACCATGTGCCGATCAGTAGACATTTCGCATACATCTGATCATCATCCCCCGCAGGATACAGACCAATGTCAGGGAGATAAAGGATGCTTCACCGCTCGAGCTAACAAAACAAAGCGAGTGGTGAAGTAAGGCTTGATAGGGCCACAGCATGGGCAAAAGGTAGCTGGTTCAATCGCCTAAGACGAATCAACTGATGGAGGGTGCCCGGTTAGCTCAATCGATAAACCGTTGGGAATACGCCTCGAGCTACATTTCTCGGATCTTCATGACGTAGGTTTGAATCCTGTGAGGGATGATGATCCTATGCCAGAGGTCTGCTGGACGCCTCGCCGGTGCACATTGGTTCACGTAAGCTCCGCTTAAGGCTTCCTCCAACCAGGTCCATCCATACACAGAAAAATACGATAATCCAAAAACCTTCATCCTTATTCGAAACAAGGGGTCATGGTTTGCCATATAGTTAAGCTGTATTCTCGACTTTCCTCTCCTGCAGGATAAAAATGAAATCATATCTGTCTAAAAGATTTCTGGTTCTAACCTTTATGCCGTTTGTTTCTTTCGGATGTTGCTTCAGACCATGTCTATAATGAACTCTTGACTAAAAAAAAAACACAAACACACTGTAATAAACTTTAATTGGCAGTTTTCATGTAAAAACGTATATAGTACAAGAACAATACAGACCCGAAGAAATTAAAATGTGACACCTCGACTGGATTTTTTTAATATATAGTTGTAGCTAAGCCACTCATTTGAGTGAAGTGAAGGAGAGATGGGACGATGTATCGGAATCCATTCGCCAAGTATTAGTACCAGAAAATTTTTATTACTGATACGGGGCCAGTATGGCGATTTCCACAAAGCAGCAGATAGTAAAATGGGGAAGCATTTTAACCAGTCTATTTGCAAGCAGAACTTAAACCCAAGCATATATATTCAAATAGATTTAAGAGTGCAACAGTTGAAACGTAAGTGGGTGCAAATATGCAGAAAACAAAAGTATGGGGATTCGAAAAGGCATTTAACATAATTAATAAAGCACTAGTTATCGGAATACAGATTTTTTTTATATAGCCACTTCTTGGAGTGGATCACTCTGACCAAGGCCCTGTAACAGCGGCCACTTATAGACAGGCGGGGTTACAATTACTGGAAAGATAGCATCTTTTTCTATTCGGCTTAGCCTACCCAAGTCATTACACTCTGGGTTGAGTGGTGGGCATGAATAAGCGAGCCAGACTCGTCGGGACTCGAACCTGAGATCTTCAACCTGCAACACCAACATGTTTAACCACTAGGCCATCGCGCCCCACATAATTAATAAGGTCGCATCGGTACTTGTATCAGTTTCGGCTGATACAAGTACAAGTAGCAATATTTTTTTTTAATGGATCAGCATAATCGGGATTCATGCCAAATTTTACAAGTAAAATCATTACAATACAAAGTCATGATTTTGCTGCATAATGGGCAGAAATGCTTCGGTAAGTTATTGCATCTCCCCCTTCTGGTCTACCTTTCATTTAGGGCAATTTTATGTGATTTATTCGCTATTTCGGTTGACAGAGGATTAGTCCTTTTTCCTTTTCAATATTAATTTATTAATGTGCAGCATAATCATGAGATATGTCAAATTTTACTATAATTTGGTGGACAGAATGGTTTAAGAAATTATTTATAAAAAACTAAAAATTCTCCCTGGAATTTTCTATCTAATCAACCTCCATCTGGTCAGTTTCTCCAGATTTTTCCGTCGATTCTGTCGGCGGGTCCACAGAGGTGCCGACATTATAGTCTGCATTTGCAGAATTATCTGGTTTTATCGTTTCGCTGGCGAGATTATCAGTTTGTACAGTATTTTGGTCTACACTGGTATCTTGAGAGTCTGGTTCGGCTGTTTTTGCTAAGTCACTGATTGTGGATAGCGTTTCAGTATTGGTGAGTGACGACTCAGCACTTTTTTCTTCATCAACTTTTGCTGAGTCACTTTGTTCAATTTTTGCTGAGTCCCCCAATTCCATATTTTCTGGTTTATCAGTACTCAAATTAGCTGAGTCATCACTTATGCCTTCTTCGGAAACAGTCGAAGTCTTTCCTACTACTTTTTTTCCTTGCTCCTCCAATTCTTTCTCATCCTCTGTATCAGATTTCAACTTTTTAGTGGGACTTTCTGCGATCTGTATTTCCGTTGTGTCCGTTTCACTGGTAGTAGTGTCGCTGGATTCCTCAATCTTTCGTTTAATGTTGACAGTTTTAGGCGGGGAAGATGAAATAATGGTTGCTGATATGTTGGATTTCTGAAATATAAAAAGGATCATAATAGGTTTGGACTAGTGTGGTCGTTGTTCAGATTAATTGGTATTCATTCACAGTACCATTTCCCAATATTGATAACTATAATATTGTTTTAACATTTCAGATAAACAAAATGGCTGATTTTTAACAAACTTTGAGACAAATTTTTGTTTATGTCAAATGTAGTATAAAATTTGGCATATATCATTGTTTTCATTGAAAAATTTTACTGGGCATGATGGCCTAGTGGTTAAAACATGTGGGCATCGCAGGTTGAAGATCTTGGGTTTGAGCCCTGGCAGTCCGGCTCGTTTATCGATGCTCACCACTCAACCAAGATGTGATCTGTTTATATGAGTTCTTCCACATGCCGTAATACTTTTTTCAAGTGTGTTTTTAAATTTACTTCCTGTCCTTCGGCACATCAAAGTTGTCATGCAATGCACAGAAATCTGCTATAAATCATGTCGTGCAATTAGCTTGTCACGTCCTAAATCTTGCCGAAAACCGCCACGCTTGTCAGATTGGCGATAGGACATCCATAGATGCACCTAACCTAGAAAACTGAGCTATTCTTCAGTTGAAAAATACTTACAACTTGTGTGCTTCCTGTCTCATCAGAGGTTTCCGATGTTGTTCCTTCCACATCTGTAGTCTTGCTTTCTGGTGATTCTTCAATCTCCGTTGTTTTCTGTGTTTCTTCTGAATAAATGTCGAGTATTATTAATGGTTTTGTTTGGGGTTTAGTAACAAGGATCACTTATTTGATTTTCTTTCAATGGAATTCATTTTATGCAACCCAGGATAGACAGATATCTTTTTTCCAATAATCTCTAAACTTTGGAATTCCTTGCCTTCTCACCGATTTCCTCGTGTTGATTTACAAGGCTTTAAAACTCGTTTTAATAGACATCTATCAGGGATGGGGATTCCTTAGCTCCTATTATTGCATTTTATGTAGCTTCTTGCACTTTAGTGGCTTCAGGAGAATTTTCAAGTATGATTCGTCTCCTGTGGCCTTGCTCTGAGCAAATTTTGACAAAAAAAAGACAAATATCACAAATAGACACATGAAAGATTCTTGGTATGGTCTGGGAGGAAGCGATACTACCATCGGCCATCAAAGTCAGCTCCTACTCAAGTTCATCTTATACATTTTAAATTAAATATATTAACGAAGGCATAAATGCAAACTTCAGGTGTAAAAATCATCTCCATAGTAGTTGAATAAATAAAGAAAAATAATAAGATGAAAAAAATTCATGATGAAATATTATATATATATACGCAGCAGAATCATAAAAGATGACATGAATAATGGTATAATATTGGGCATGGCAAGGAATTTTTTAAAGTAACAAAAATTTTAAGTAAATCCGGGTATCAATCTTGGGGAGAAAATAATATTTTTGCAGCAGAATCATGAAATATGACATGAATAATGATGTAGTTTCGAGCATGGCAATTAATTATTCAGAGTAACAAAAAATTTTACAATTTTCATTTAAGTAAATGTGAACCACCGTGCACCGGCGAGGCGTCCAGCAGACCTCTCGCATATAATCATCATCCCCAACAGGATTCGAAACTGTATCATGACGATCAGAGATGCATAGCGCGAAGCGTATTCCCAGCGCTTTACCTATTGAGCTAATAATTGGGCACCTCAAAGACTCAAGCTACTCAAGAGACCCAAAGAAAATGGAGCAGCACCTATAACTATAAGGTCACTTATATGTCAAGAAGTGACTGAAAATGAAACACCGGCAACTGCACTATAAGGGAAAACATCCCAGAGAAGAGAACAGCTATAGTAAAGTGCAGTGATTGGCATTTGCTCGGTGCTATGGTATACCATCTACCAATGTTTCTTTTTAGTCTCTCCATAAACTGTACCTGTACTAGTTTTTATACAGCCACTTCTCGGAGTGGATCACCTTGACCCAGTTCCTATACTAGCGGCCACTTATAGACGGACAGGGTTAGTAAAGATTTTACAAACCCTCTTTCGTTGTTTCTCCAGCTTCATTTGTAACTTCTAGTTTCGGGAACATAACTGCAGTGAAATCAGGAGCCCCGGGGATCTTAGGTGGAGTGGTGCTAATGGGAGATGGCGGCAGGTTTGCCCAGTGCGGCTTGAATCTAAAAAAAGCGATATGAATCAATGACAACACATACTGCATCTGCCCAGTCTTCCCTGGTTATTTTATCAAATTTTTTTATGCATTGCCCATTCTTGAAGGTATTACTTTGATATTCGCATGAGAAATGTTAACTGAATATCTACTTCATCGAAACATTGAACCTGGCAGATAAATAAAAAAAAACTGACATATTTTCGTCCCAAGAATCTCTAATACTTTTGTTTCAAATATTTGATTGAATTCAGCCCCGAATTGAAAAGATATTCGATATAACCCCCAGATCGAACCATTCCCATGAGATAAACCTCGAACTTACCAAATGTCCAGAAATCCGATCGCGCACCTTTCTTTCCAAGAGAACAGGCACGAAGTGTATTAGTACATTATAAGATAAGATTTCATTTTTATCCTGCAGGAGAGGAAAGTCTGGAATACGTACGTCCTAATATGGCGAACCACAGCCTCTTGTGCAGACACCAGTTCCAAATCGGGGTGAAGGTTTTCGACTTGCCATATTTCTCGTTTTTTCTGTACATGTCCCTGGGCGGTGGAGGAAACAGTACGCAGTGCTTACGCGAACCACCATGCACCAGTGAAGCTTCCAGCAGACCTCTCGCATATAATCATCCCTCACAGGACTCAAACATATGTCAGGACAACCAGAGATGTGCCGGGACTCGAACCCGAGACCTACTTCAACCTGTGATGCCAACATGTTTTAACACTAGGCCATCACAACCGATTGAGCTAACAGGGCAAGAGTATAACTACGTAAATTCACAAAAATTAACACACTCATAATACAAACCTGTCACTCCCGGGTGTGTATCCATTACTAGGAACAGCATCCACTCCATTAACCATTCCCACATCATTACTTTCTGACAGTCTCCTGTGGAATGGAAATAAGTACCATATTATTACGCCATTTCAAGTTAAACACTCATTTCTGAATTTTTTTTATAGCCACTTTTTGGAGTGGATCACCCTGCCCAAGGTCCTGCACCAATGGCCACTTACAGATGGGCAGGGTTAGGATAGCTGGAAAGATATGGTATTTCCGCGTTCGGCTTAGCCTACCCAAGTTATTATGCACTGGGTTGAGTTTAATAAAAACAAACTAGAGTGACACTCTCGCACTTTTGTGCTACAAATCAGTAACTGATTTCCAGGACGGCAGAATCTTGTTTTTTTCGGGTGTCTGAAATTTTCACATCATTTTCTTTGGACGAACTAAAAGCTTCAAAATCATCAACATCTTTTCGTAACAGTATTGATACTTTTGAAACTTTTTATACAGTTTTGTTATCATCATGCACACAAAAAGAGACATTTAAGTCTTCCACAGACAGTTCATAAAATATTGCCCATTTCCAAAGATAACCAAGAAAACTAAAAACAGATTGGTTTTAAAAGCGAAATTATGATTTTTTACTTTCATTTTGCAGCAGAATCAAGATAACATGGGTCAAATATTCTTATTTTATCCTATCCTTCTCTATGCAAGCGGATCCGAATGTGTTAGACGCAAGGATATGATATCATGAGTAAAAAAGAAATTGGAGAGACCCATAAGTTCTGCCCCTCACTAACACAACTCAAATTTGTCTCTGTAACGTTTCATCTGACCCCCGATTAGGATTTTTCATTCAATTAAAAATAAAAAAATGCGCATGTTGCATGAAGAAAAAGAAACTTTTAAACCCACGATGCGTAACAACTCAGATAGGTTCATCTGAATGTGATACCTAGCATAAAACCTCTTAAAGACACGATTATACAGGGAAGTCCAAAATTAATCGAAAACGAACATATTCGATACAGCAAAGTTCTTGATTTTAGATATATATCAGAATAGTGGAATATGATAACACTTCTTTTTTAATGAATATATATCTGGACAGAATAAACATAAAAATCTGTTTTTATTCAAAATTGAACAGTGAATGAAAAATGTTCACCATGCTGCAGATTGTCCAGATTTTACAAATAATAATATTTTCATTAAAAAAATAACAGTGCTGCTTTTCATCAAAAAAAGGTTAAAATTTAAAATGTATTCGATATCTCATATTCGAAAATATCTTTTCATAATGTATTCGAAACAGTTAGAAATATTCGGTTTTGGACATCCCTGCGATTATATAAAACTGACGAAACAAACTTGAAATATAAAAAAAGTTCACACAAATATAACCTCGGTAGATTGCTCCATGAACTCACAACCATCAGATTCTTTTCCAAACCTCTCATGAATTTATCGCATTTCGTGTAATTCTTCCTAGGTTCTGTAAGTAGTTCACATAACCGCTGTATCGTGAATGGTGGACTGTGAAAGAATAACGACTCAATATACATTATCAGAGACACACCTTACTTATATATTTATGTCCAGTAGTTATGAGCTTTAGAATAGTCCTAACATATTTCCTGCATGACGTAACACTAAAAGAAAACAGATAAGTGGTAGATGGTTTTACCATCACACAGGGAAGATACCACTCACTGCACTTCACCGCGGCAGATTAGATCTGTTCGGGATATTTTTCGTTTAGAGTGTAGTTGCTGGTACTGCATCTTTCAGTATCTCTTTGCTAATAAGTGGCCGTTAGTTGGTTCTTTTTAGGCACTGCTTCTGACCTTGCTCGGAGTAAATTTCGATAAAAAAAAAATGTAATATTAGATGAAGGAAGCAGAGTGATATATTTGCAGCAAAATATATCGCCAAAACTCTGCCACATATTTTTCTGTTGTGTGTGGACAGCTGTATAATGTGGCTTGTATGAGGACCATGCAGAAAGAGATCACTAAATTATAATATTGTTAGTGAGCTGTTTAGCATACATACAAAAGAAGTTAAAAGGTAGAAGAGGCTAAGTATAAATATACAATACCAACCTGTCAAATTCCTCCGTTAACTGAAGTAATCTGTTTTTCATTTCATCAAAATCATCATTAGTAGAATTTGCGTTCACTTTTCCCACTTTATAAGGAGCCATATTGTAAAATTCATCCAGAACTAAGGTCAGTTTCTTCATGAATACTTTCTGTACTTTTTCCCATGGCCCTCTAAAATAGAAATTTTATTAATGAAAATAATAAAAATATATGCCTTATGCTGATTTTGAACAGTATTTTTTTTTATTTACTTCTAGCCACTTCTCAGAGTGGATCACCCTGTCTAAGGCCCTGTAACAGCATCTACTTATGGACGGACAGGTTTACAATTACTGAAAAGATAAGATCTTTTCCTATTCGGCTTAGACTATTCTAGTTATTACACCCTGGATTGAGTGGTGGGCATGGATAAGCGAGCCGGACTCGTCGGGGATCGAACCCAAGATCTTCAACCTGCGATGCCAACATGTTTAACAACCAGGCCATCACGCCCACAAAAGCGGCCATGATGGCCTAGTGGTTATCATGTTGGCATCACATTTCGAAGATCTATCGTTCCTTTCATGGCGTAACTGACTCGTTAAACCATGCACACTACTCAACCCAGGGTATATTACATTGGGTAGGGAAAACCAAACCAAAACGACCATTTCCTTCCAACAATTCCAACACTGTCTGTCTATAAGTAGCTGCTAGTACAGGGCCACAACTGCACTCTTAAAAGGTAAACATTCCTAATGGAACTGAACTGCAGTGGTAAAGTGCAATGAGTGGTATCTGTCCTGGGCAATAATAAAAATGGTAGGACTCTAAATTCCGTACCTACACTTATATTATTGTGCTCAATGTGCAATAACTAGAAGTAGTTACTGGTATTCCAGGATTGAATTTAGCCCTCAAAGCATGTTGAGTTTGAGACCGATGGCTTAGAGAATAAAACGATCATTTTCTGTATTCGCTATCAATACCTAACTTATATGCGCTTCTGTGAAACATGCTTGATGACAAACGTCTAATCGATTATTTAGGGTAACTCACTGGTAGGTTATCGGTTCCGTATTGTGTTGCGCTTGCACTACTCGTTTTTGTGAGCACCACTTGTACCACCCGCACCATACAAAATAGACGTATGACGCTTGCGTTCAATCTGCGCAGAAATTCAACGTGAATGGCAATAAGACTGACTTTCTTGACTCTTCTAGCCTACTTATCGCTATCAATATCACATATATCTCAACATTATATTGATTAGGGGTGGCTAAAATCGAATATCTTTTAGTTTCAGAATCAAATGATTCTCAAATTGAATATTCGGATCAGAAGAAATATAACATCCTTTTTATCACCTTATAATTTATCTGAAAATTCATACTAATTTTGGAAAAATATTCAAAATTATCATTTTGTCGATTGCGAATTGTTGCAGAAATCGATCGAATAATTCAAGATTCGAATATCGAAAATCGATACGAATATTTTGGATAGCTCTGACATTGATTCAACTAAATATCAATTTTGAACAAAAACGATAGATTATTTTTGAACATTCCCAAAAATATTGAAATAAAATCTCACAATATATCGCCAGTTCTTGCTATATATGAGATGAATCGATCAAGCTCTTCTGACAGAGGATCTTGCTTCTCTTCAAAACCTTTAATAATTAGGAAAAAGAATATTTTTTTATAATCTAAAAATGTCACTGTAGGCAAGGAAGCTTAAATTAAAAGGAACCATGGATTTGACAAAGAGAGAAACAATAAAAAAGGATCTAGGCCCAGAATATTAAAAAAAAAATAGTTTAAAAATGTGGTCTCTTTCCACAAAATTACAAGTATATTTGTGAGCTTTCAATAGGTCATAGTCTAACTTTTCAGACAAGAACAAGATATAACTTATAAAACAGTGAATCATTATTTGCTGTTTTATAAGACACAGGATATATCTTGTTGAATTTGACTAATGTTTCAAGTGTTCAGTTCAGAGTTTAATGTTCAAAAGACGCTGAAATTTCCATGTTGTTATTGTTATTCTGAAAAAATTTTTTTTATAAAATACAAAAGTTTTAGGGAGTTACGTAGGGTGTCATGCCAGTTTTCATTTTGACAACATTCGTGAATATGGTACTAAACTTCACTAGAGCCGTTATGCAAACATAAACTTATTTGCAAATACAGTGTTTTCTATTTTCGTGTTTCTTCAAGCGAACAAACTCTGAACTGTTTTTCTAATGCTTTTTCCCGACGAATCAACATCCTATCCCTTATTTCATCCAGAAAACCATACAAAAATAATTTTAAAATATATTACCCACTTTCAATTGCTTGGATATACACCGCAGTGTCTTCCATCTCGAAAATACGAATCCTTCAAGCGCTTTTCGTGCGCTTTCCAATGAAAATCAACAAAAACGGAGAAGGGTAAGTAGCCGGATTACTACGATTGACGAAAGTTGTTATATACCTTTGCCAGTTTTTAGTGAATTACCGGTATGTATTAAGATTGATGTTTTATTTTAAACAATTTATTTATTAAAATTTAAATTTCATTTGCAAAACAAAAAATTAATAAAATGTTGTATTTACAGCTAAAATGATATAATTAATAAAATATGTTACCTACAAATAAAAATCTGAAATCATAGGTATTTTAATAAAGCACATTTAAGAATCTGACAACTATATTTTTCAAAATTACGTCATATTTGGCATTTGGCTCTTTGTCGCCAAAAGTGCAAATAATCGATTTTTTTATATAATTTTGAATAAATGTTTTGTTTTATTCTCATATCAATACGTATTATGTGCTGTCAAAAAAAAAATATTCATTTCTTCTTTCACCTGAGATTCTAATAAAAGATTAGATTTTTCTGGGCTTTTATGTAATCAGCTGTTTACACGCTACAATGATTGTGTTTATCAATGATGCATGACCACCAACACCAACAGAAAATTTTACGAAACGTTGGCGGAAAAGCGTCAGCTTGTTCTACAGGTACTGTGTGTATCAGTATTTTTTGTATGTTAGGTACGTTATAAATTTATTTTTAATATAATGGGTAATTTGCACTTATTCTTTATTGTTTGCTAAAACATGCTTAGGCTAAAAGATAGAAAAAACTTGAAAAATAGTGGGATTTTTAGAAGCCACCTACAGCTTAAGGCAAATTTTCGTCCAAGATGGCAAGACTCCCAAATGCGGGTCATGGCCTCTAAAGAGTGCATTTAGCAGGATAAATCAGCCAAAAATTTTATTCCTGTGCAAATAACATTTTTATATTTTAATAAATTTTTGCGTTTGGGTTTATATAATGTTCTGTTCAATTTATTTGCTTTGTTAGGTAACTTATACTTTTTGTGATTTGTGCTAGAATTATTTGTCTAATTATTTTTCAAAGTAAGATAGGAATACATTCTGTACTTGTTTAACATGTCATAGGTAAAACAGCTTTGGCTAATTTGTCCCGCTAATGTACTTTTAATAAACCATTGACCATATTTAGCCATCTTTTCATCTTTGATCAAAGCTTCCATAAGCGGTTAGCTCAATCGGTAAAAGCATTGAAAATACGCTTAGAGCTACGCATCTCTGATTGTTATGACGTGAGAGCAAATCCTGTAAGGGACAATGATTATAAAAAAGAGGTCTGCTGAATGCCTCACCAGTACATGGTGGTTTACTTAAGCCCCACTCACGACTTCCTCCACCGATCAGGTCCACACACAGGATAAATGAGAAATATGACAAGGTAAAAAACCTTCACCCCGATTCGGAACTGGTATTGGAACAAGAGGTCATGAATCTCCATATGATTAGGCTGTATTGTCTATTGTCGGCCCTTTCCCGCAGGATAAAAATGAAATCCTATCCCATACCCTTATAATCCAACTGTTTTTGAAGTTTGTCTATCCTTCTGCAAAGGCATGCTTTTAGCAAACGGCAAGTACAATTGCAGCACAAATTTGCCAAAATTTGCCTTTTTGCATGTCGTTCAAGTTCTTAAAGAAATTCACTCTGAGTAATGCCAGGAACAGCTTCCAGAAGGAACCCATCACTGGCCACTCAATAGCATAAAACTACTAAAAGGCTTGGTATCAGCAATTGCACTCTAAATGCGAAACATCCCAATCGGAACTGAACCGCCATGGTAAAGTACAATGATTATGATCTACCTTGGACAATTGTAAAACCACCTACCGCTTCTATGCTTCTTTTTAGTCACCTTTTACGACAAGCAGGAAATATATCAGGATATTCTAAACCCTGTACCTACATGGCAGAAAAAGTTGGTTCAGTGTATTGGAATAACGATTTTTTTTCACCATTTTTTAGGGAAAATAATCATGGACAGTACAATATGGGAAGGGATGCAGAAACAGCAGTTAGACGGTGGCTTGCTACTGACATCTTGCGGTGCAGAACTTCAAGAATTGATGAGACAGATTGATATCATGGTTCGACATAAGAAAATGGAATGGGAAACTGAGCTTGCCAATGTTCAGGTATTCAAAAATTATTCACCACCTCAGGTTTTTTCAAATGGATTCTAGAGCTATCTTGGGGAGATTATCAGTAATTCTGGTATTCATACACTCAATGAAATCGTTGGCTCAAGTATAAATTATAACCAAAAGGGTAATATTTATTTTTTCAAAATTTATTGGCTAACTTTGAGTGTGTTTTTGTACTATATGAGTTGAGTCAGCTGATTGAGAAAAAATGATTTGAAAAATTTTAATATCCCAAAAACGATTAAATATTTTTATTTGCCTACTGGTGACAAACTGGAAATCACTGATAACGTGCGAAAAACTACACAAAACTTGGCTGTAAAACATGCTTATTAGTGTATAAGGAACCATTATTCTATGGTATACAGAATGTCAGCCACTCTTATACTGAGACGGCCGAAGAAAATTGGTCCCATCAGAAGAAAATTTAGCAAATGGGCAATATTTTATGATATAGCTCTCACTAGAAGATTAAAATGCCATTTTTTGGTGTCTGGTAGCAAAACAAACTGTACAAAAAGTTTCAAAATCATCAATACTGCTATGAAATAACAGTGTTGATGGTTTTGAAGCTTTTTGATCACCTGAAGAAAGTAGCATGAAAATTTCGGACACACAAAGAAAAACAAGACTCTGCCACCCTGGTATATGCCCCGGATGATTGTACAATAAAGATCAGTCAATAATGATTAAAAAATGCAAAACATAAAAATAGAAAAATGTTTATCGGATATGGTGCTAATTCCTCTTTTGCTTCTTATAATTCTCACAAGAAGGAAATTATCCAATCACACCTACCTAGAGCTGGGCAGCATCAGGTATATTTTGTACCGGCATACTGCTGCCGAAATGTTGGTATTACCGGTATGGGAAGGCATTTTTACTATCAAAAACATGCTATTGTGTCGCTTTAAAGTGCCATGTGATGCGTGACCTGTTTAAAAAAAATAAGGTGCATACCTTTGAATGCGTGCGAGTTGTTGTTTCATGACATTGCAAAAGTTCAGTAAGGGGTCTAATGACCCGTTTTTTGTCAATACTCGACACGATACTGCGTCAACTTGTAACCAAAATATGGTCATGCAACTTTTGTTAAGAATGTGTCACTGATGTCACCGTAGTCCATCTGTGTCTCGGGCTTTACAAAATAGAATTTCTTATCATAAAGCTGCGTTAAATTTTTGCTCCAATTTTCTCAGTTGTTGATACTCAAACACCCGCAGAAAATGGTTAGCATCTGAAGAAAATTCTGCAAATCAGCAATGTTTTTTTCATATATTTCATTGCTATAACATTAAAATGTTTCTTCTTGACTGTACGATAGCAAAAGAACTGTGAATTGATGAATGTTTGAAGTCAGCAATACGGCTATGAAAAAGCTATGTTGATGTATTTGAAGCTTCGTTTTTCATCTAATGATATGCACATTTTGAACACCCTGAAGAAAAACAAAATTTTGTTACCTTGTTTTCTGGTGTCTACATAAAGCTCAATACTTATCTATTTAGGATAAACTGGAGGCCAGAGAGCAAGAACTCGTTCACACCAAGTCAATGTTGAACCAGAAACATCAAGAAGTTGGGATGCTAAAACACAAGTTGGATGGGTACGAAGGAAGCCAAAGAAACGTTGTCAAGCAATACGAATCTCAGTTGTCGTACTTAAGGAGTGAACTCCAGCAATTAAAGACAACTTACTCAAAAATGCAAAAGCACTATGCTAAGCAAGGTATAGCATTATTATTATTTCTGTGACGTTTCTTCTGACCAAAGTCAGACTTCTTCAGAAAAGCATTTTAAAAACAGTCAGAGGAAACAGAAATAAATTTGTGTAAGTGTGAAGCAAGACTTTGAACCTCTATAGTTAGTCATAATTACTCTTGCTACTGTATCCTTGCATGTAGTGCATACGGATCCGCAAACACAAAGGCACAGAGGAAGGATAAGTAGTTGATCCACGTCCCCCAGACCAATAGCTATATTATCAACATTAGAATTTATTTGTCAGTTGAAATGCATTCTGAATTTGCACCTTGGAAGGAACTAACTTGTAACCACTGATATAATTGTCATTAGTTCTATTTAAACAAGATCCAAAATTTACTATATAACAATAGAATAATATGTAATAATAATATAAATAATAATAATATATAAATAGTAATAATATATGAATATAATGTTTCAACATTTCAGATTTACATCGTAAATCAATGTCATGTCATGTTAAATTTTTACAACGTAAAATTTGGCACAAATCAAGATTTTACTGCAAAATGAGTAAATTTAAGAATGATAGAACAGTTAATTCTAAAATTCCATTCTAACTTTCATATATTTCATCCTCAACCAGGTAAAATAAGCGAGAGAGAACAATCACTCCAAAAAGAGCTTGAAAAGACGAGAGGAGAGCTTGACTCAAAAGTTCAAAAAGAAACTGAATTCGTTAAAGAAAGAAGTGAATGGGAGGTCAAACAACGAGCCTTGCAACATCAAATAGAATGTTTAGAAACACAGCGGAAGTCATTTGCAGAGAAAAGTGAGAGAATACAACAGCAGGTATGTTTCGATAATAGGGTGATCTTTGTGGTTTGATTCGAACGGTATTCTAAATTCAATATTTAGCTAGATTAATGTTTCAATATAAGAGATGTACGAAATTGTTCGTATTTGATTAATTCTATTCTACCCCAGTTTGCAGTAAATTCATAAAAAAACTTTTTTCACTTTCTTTTTTTGCAGTTTTTTTTTCACTTTTTTCACTGAAATTTACCATACTCTAAGCGAGGCTTGGTACCTAAAAGAAACCAACTAACAGCCACTTAATTGCAAAGAGCTGGTAGAAGATGTACATACCAGCAACTGCACAGATTGGCAAAATGTTTGCTACCCTGCTACTCAGTAACCCGAAGAAAATGGGTTCCACCAAAAGAAAATGACACAAATAATCATTATTTTAATATGTATCACTTGTTAAAAACATTAAAATGCTTCTTTTTGAGTGTCTGATGGCAACTAAACTACAAAAAAGGTTCAAAACCATCAATACTGCTATGAAATAGCAGTGCTGATGGTTTTGAAGCTTTTTTGTTCATCTGGAGAAAACAAGATTTTTTTACCCTGCATCAGCACTTCAAGTGGAAAACATGTCAAACAAAACTGAACCTCTATATTAAAGTGCAGTGGGTGGTATCTGTCTTGGGTGAAAGTAGATCTACCACTTCTTTGTTTTTTATTGGGTTTTTGCAACGCAATAGAAGTATTCCAAGACAATTTAAAAATTTCACGCTGTTGTATACTTACTTTTCTGAAAAAGTTGTTCTAACAACGCGGATACTTCTGTGGAATGAGAACTCAATAATTTTGTATATATGCTTGATATTATCTCATTCGGGTATTCTTGTGAATTCTCTCACACACGGATCCAAGATTTTAAGGAAACAAGGAGGAGGGATAGGTCGTTCATTGCAAGATATCTATGAATTGAGTTAAGCAAACGTGTGTTACTTACTTCAAATGTTTTATTCCCTGGCACGTTTTTAAACTTTTTTTGAGGTCTTTGAGAGATGTTATATCTTTATTTGTATCGCCTTTTTGTGTCGACAGAGGTGTCGAAATAAACTATGTCTATGTCTATCGCGACAATTTTGAAAGCTGTTTCTTTTTCTTAAGGTCTACACATACCAAGCTCGTCTTAAACGTAGCAATCAAATGATCGAGGAGGTCGAGTCAACGAGTCAAAACCTTGTTAAAAAGCTTGAATCTGAGTTGATTAACGATAAAGAATTGATCCAGACGCAGGAAAATCTCATCAAGGAATTGCAGGACAAAACGAGGGAACTGGATGATTTAAGAAAAGAAACTGTGAGGGAAAAATACCAGTTGCAGGTATAATAAAGCAAAGCGCTCATTGAAGGCCTGGACACTGATATGGATTTTCCAAACCGACATCGTTACCGATTTTTGCGCTTCTAGAAACAGTTAACCGATAACATGGCAAACGAACTGCCAGGCGAAACGTCCTGAAATAGACAAGAAATAATAAAATACAATAAAAAAACTGATCCTTTTAGAGGTAAATGTGTCACCATTCAATAAGTAAATCTGTTTATACAGTTTGGCCAATATAATTGAAGAAAAACATGGATAATATATTGGTGTATTATTTCAATTATTAGAGTTAGGAATGTAACTGGATCCAAGATTCAAATTGACCTGCATACTGTATGTATATGACTTCTCTCATTTTTTTAGAAATAGGTGATGCTAATGCTAGAGGCAAATACCACTTTTATCTACTTTCATGTTGCAATTCTGTGTGGAATGTTTTTCGCTCAGGGTGCAGTTTTCGGCTGCACATTTTAAGTTGCTCTCGCTGTATCAGTGGTTTTAAAAAATTGTCGCTTTCAGGCACTGCTTGCGACCATTCTTAAAGCGTATTCTAATTAAAAAAGTTATGTAATTAAATATGTTCAACCAAAATGTTTCACCAAATATGGAGTTTGATGTAGATTTGTTCTCCACTGTCTGTCGCATTTTTCTGAATCCTATTATTTCTGAAAAAAAACAGTTCTGGAAAAACATTTTTTTCATTCACAGCCACTTCTTAGAGTGGATCACCCTGTCCGAGGACCTGTAACAGCTGCCACCCTTTCCAAGCGCCTGTAACAGCGGACAGGGTTAGTATTGCTGGAAAGATATGATCCTTTCCTGTTCGGCTTAGCCCACCAAGTTATCACACCCTGGGTGGAGTGGTGGGCATGGATGAGCGAGCCAAACTTGGCGAGGCTCGTACCCGAGATCTTTACTATTTAGAGAGAGTTTATTAAAGAGTTTACTATTCCCAAATCCTTCTGATGAGCTATGTTGATATGCTCATTCCTTGACAATATCTATCGATGACAGTTATTCCATTATTTTAACAGGAGGAACTTGACAAAGCAACATGCCGAGCAAGAGTTTTTGAAGACGAAGGTAGAGAATTAACATCTACACTAAAAGCAAGAGAATCAGCCATGCGTGACTCCGAACTTGAAATAGCAGAGCTCAAAAATAGAGTTTCAGATTTAGAGAACATGCTCAGAACAAAGCAGAAATTAATTGAATCTTTACAGACAAGGTCTCCGCTCAAAAGCAGGGAAGATGAAATGCAGAGAAATATAACGCATTTGGAATCCCTTGTATCTACGTATAGGAATACTGAAAGTGATTTGAGGTAAGCTTGCATGAGTGCCCAGGTAGATCAATGGGTAGGTACAGGCTTCAGAATAGTCCTAATGTATTTCATAAGGGACTATTCCTTCATGTTGTAAAAGGGCGACTAAAAGAAATCATTTACCATCACCCAAGGCAGATACCACACACTACACAATACCATGGCGGTTTCAATTCTGTTTGGGATATTTTCTGTTTAGAGTGCAGCTGCTGGTACTAAATCTTTTAATATCTCTTTCCTATCAAGTGGCCGGTGGTTGGTTCTTTGTGGACGCTACTCTTTGCTGAGAGTGAATTTCAATGGAAAAAGCATTAAACATGCACCTAAAGCGATGCATGTTTCACCATAATGTTTGGAATCCTGTGGGTGATGATTGTATGTGGAAGGATTGCTTGACACTAGGGTTGGGCAATTCGATTCGATGATTTGAATCGATTCGAAGCACAATTTATTTGAATCAATCGTGAATCATTCACAGAAACAAACCTTGTTAAATGAACTGGGATTTTCATTTTCAATGACGAAATGCAATCGATTTTTGTCAAATTTGACTAAAGGACCAAGGAAATACGTCAGGACTACTCTAAACCTGTTCCTAAAGTGTTAGACATATGGTTCAAATCCTTATGTCAAACCTGCTCTGCTTATTTAATTTGAAGCCTGGTGAACACAAAGATAGTGGGTTCAATCATAAAACAGAAAAACTTCTTTTCTAGACAAAGTGAATATTCCCCATTTCCTAAGGCATGAACAACATCATCGCCAGGTTACATCTAGTTTCTGTTTTGCGAACTGAAACATTCACAGTTTCAGGGTTTTGAATCTTTTTTTTTACCAGGGAGGAGAACCGGAACCTCCACAAGGAAGTAGAAAATTCTCGACAAGAAATTAAAGATTTAACAGATGCACTAAAGAACACTGAAGTTGCTAAGGTAGAAGGAATAGAGTAAATTTTTTTTATCTATGTTCTTGATAGGATAGCATTTCATTTTTATCCTGCGGGAGATGAAAGCCGAGAATACAGCTTAGTCATATGGCGAACCACGACCTGTCGTCCAAAATCATCAATATTGCTTTGAAATAGCATTGTTGATAGTTTTGGAGCTTTTGTCCCACCGAAAAAACGATTACTTATATGACAAAGAGCTCCAAATGTAATGCAGAGTGTCTGCTCTGGGCGATAGAAAGACCATATATACACCACTTCTATTCTTCTATTTCCTTTTGACTATCTCTTACAACATGCAGGAAATACAGTATCGCAGTAAACTACTACTTGATCCTGTTATACAGACCAGTAGTCTCAGAACTATTTCAATTGCAAGTTTTAAAATATTTCAGGTGAATAACTTGAATGTAGAAATCCGTCGTTTGCGCAACAAAGTCGAAGAAATGGAGACGTCACATTCAACGAAGCTTTGTAATATGAAAGCAGAGGTCACGACCCTTGCATCTCATTTGCATAATCGAGACATCAACATCGCGCAACTTGGCCAAACATGCGGTGACATGGAAAAGCAATTACGTGAAGAATGCCAGCGACGAGACCAACTTGCAGCAGAGTTACAAATGACGGCTTCTCAGTTACAAAATTTGAGAGATCAACAGACCATGACATCAAGAATTGTGAGAGAAAAGAAAGCCACAGACCAATCGCTTGTAGAAGCGGAGCTGGATTTGACGTCTTTAAAAGAAAATTACACAAAAGCCGTCGGGAAGTTAGAGGAAGAAAATAAAACATTACAGAAAAAGGTAAGCTCCTTTCCTTGAAAAAACTATTCTATTTGCAATGGTTCTGACCGCTAGGTAAGGGTGGCTAAAATTTGAATTTCTTTTGGTTTCAGAATCGAATAATTTTCTTGAATCGAATGTTCGAATCCGAAGTCATATAATAAACAAGCAAAGACATCTTTTAATCTGCCTATACTTTACAAGAAAACTCACTCACTTATGGAAACAAAATTAAAATCTTCGAACAGTTGCAGAAATCTAATCATATAATTTATTATTCGAATATTTTGGACCGAATATTTTGGACCTACCACTAGGCCATTGTACCAAATATATATTTTCGTAACGGTAATTTTTTTTATGTAGAAGTTCGCTTTAAACAAGGCCAAAAGCAGTGCCTAAAGGGTATTGAGTGCCTTACTGCCACTGGCATATGGCAGAGGGCTACTGCAGTATAAAATACCTGCAACTGTGCTCCTATACAGAACTAAACCACCAGGGTAAAGTTCAGATAGTGGTATCTGCCCTGGACAATGACAAAACCTACCACATTTTGTTTGCTTTTAGTCGCCCCTTTATAATGCACACAAGAAATATGTTAGGACTGTACCTACAGGGCCTAATTACTATGGCCTAATGATTAAGCATCACAGATTGAAGATCACAGGTTCGAGTCCCTGTAAGTGTGACTCTAGTCTCATGCCCTATTGGAATCAATTTGGGCCCAGGACGATCCTCCTAAATATAAAAATAAAAAAAAAATTCACATTAGAGCTCAGGTTGTCGTATGCCCCCGAATTTACAGATGAGTGCGCTCACATTATAGCAGTTTAATACTTATAGTGGTTCTTATTTTTTAAATGATAGTTTGAAAAAAATTTGCTTTCATATTTAGGTTTCCTGTCTCAAAGACCAGATGCTTGTCAAAGAGCAGATGGGTCAAGATAATTATACGTCTGCCTTGTCTCATACACGAAATGTTATCAACGATATTCGAGGGCAGGAAGATACCAGGGTACAAAAAATATGTGAAGATTATGAAAAGAAGATTGAAGATTTAAATTCAAGGTAGGTAGATATTATCCAAATAGCAGTCATGATTTGAGAAATTGTTTAGAATTTTATTGAAAATAAAATTTATTTTAAGCAAGCAGTACCTAAGAAGAACCAACACCCACATTTATCGCAGAAAGAAAGTACAAATACCATCAACGTGGTGGGATATCTTGCCCTTTCACCTATTTCTTACTGTCTGGTTCGGTGAGACTGTCAGTTGTTCCTTCAATGACATGTTTCGTCCTTCGCAATTTCTGCCATTGTGTTAAGTTTATTATTTGTGTTTTGTTATGTTATGTGGCGAAATAAACGAGTCATTAAGTCAGTTTGTGTTCTACAGTGTAGAAACTCTGTAGTAACAAGGTTTAGAATTGTTCAAATGTATTTCCTGCATCTTGTGAGGGAACTGAAAGGAAACAAAGAAGTGGTGGATAGTTTTCCCATCTCCCAGGGCAGATACTACTCACTGCACTTTATCGAAGCGGTTCAGTTCCTTTTGGATGTTTTCCGCTTGGATTGCAGTTGCTGGTACTACGTCTTGTTCCTTTGTTATCAAGTCCGTCTATAAGTGGCTGGAGGTAGAGGGCCTTGGTCAGGGTGATCCATTCCAAGAAGTGGCTAAAGAAAAAAAAAATGTGGCCTTTAGTTGGTTCCTTTTGGACACTGCTTCCGGCCTTGCTTAGAGTGAAATTCAAATACTTGATATGTCAATCTTTATTTCAGATTGGAAACAATGGCTTCACAGGGTGGAAATGGAAATCCTGCTGATAGGGACGAAGTCTTGAGCACCATAAATGGAAATGTAAGTCACGTGGATCGGGTGGAGAGTAGATTCTGAAACTGCCTTAGCACATATGTGGCAAGGTGTTGGCTAAAAGGAACCAAAGAAGTGGTATACAGTTCTACTATCTCCCAGGGCAGATACCACTATCTACTGTATTCACATCTTGAGTTCAAGTTTTGCATATTCAAGTCTTGAAATCAAATTTTGCAGTTTACAATACATTTTCCACCACCAATTACCTAATTGTGAATCAGTAATAATGGGGATCTAAGTATTTTATCATATAAACTTTAACATAAATCATAATCTTGCTACAAAATCAAGCAAATTAAATTGAAAATGTTACATTTTTTACCTAACGTTATCGCTAAGCAAATTCCATAGAATGACATACCAATTACATTGAAAAAGAGCAAGTCAGCTACTTTGCCCAAGCTGAACCACCATTTTAGAATCCAGTGAGTGGTATCTGCTCTGGGTGAGAGTATAGCTATCTACCGATTTTCACTTACTTCTGGTGGCCTCATTTGGTGCTCAGAAAATACATTAGATCAACGTTCACACCCAAAAGACTAAAATTTCAGGATTTTTTTTCCAAAATAAGATATCGGTGTTTCTTATTTTTTCTCTATATCTCTCCAGGTACCAAGTCTTCAGGTTAAGATCTCAGCCACAACAAATAGCTCAAGTCAACACAGTACTTTAGCACCACCTTCAGTTCCCTCATCAAAATCTGGCAACAGCGAAGCTGTGAAAGACTTCCTGGAAGATTTGGGGTCGCTGAGGTCACGAACTCCCACCCCAACTCGCCAGTTTCTAAAATCGATCGGAATTGCTCCTTCAACAGCGACCGAAACGTCGGCAAATAATTCCATTTTTTCGACGGATATGGACACGAGTATTGATGAACGAGAATTGAATGCAATACTTGGTTTGCCAATCGAAGATGACTCGAATAATAATAATAACAGAGTGAAAGGGGATGGACTGCAGGTAATGTTCTGCTTACATATTTCTGGATTCACTCTACCTCATTTCTATACTTTATTGTTAAAGAGGTTGTTTGTGTATATAATAGTCTGCAGGTAATGTTATGCTTACATATTTCTGGATTTCCTCTACCTCATTTCTATACTTTTATTGTGTGTATATCTTAAGTTGTGATATATCTACATATATGGGTACGGCCTTTAGAGTATTTCTAGCGTATTTCTATGTCGTAAAGAGCCAGCTAAAAAGAAACAAAAACGTGTTGCCGTCACAGTTCAGTTAAACAAGACATTTGCCCCTTTTAGTTTGTTAATTGATTAATTTCTTTTAGGTACCACTTCTTAGACCGAATTAGTCCAGGCTTTTTTGCCACATGCCTAAATGAACTTTTTATTTCACAATATGCAGTTGACCAAGGTTTATTATCATATTTTTAAGCGCATGGTTTTCCCTTATCAAGTCAAGTTTCATGATGAATACGATAGCACCTCATTTTTTATCCTGTGAAGGAGTAATCTGACTATGGTTAAATAGTATGTGTTAACATGATGAATATGATAGGACTTCATTTTTTATCCCGCGAGAGTATTCTGGCTATTGTATCTGCCTATGCCAATCGGGTTGCGGGGGCTGGGGGGTCGTGCGCAGCAGTGATTAATGCTGTGCCTGGCCGCCCGTGCTTGTGCGCCGATTGTTATGGGACTTTGGGTCTTTGCTGACTCGATGACGTTTTCGTCCTTCGCAACTCCCGCCCTATGTCTGATTTCATATTATTTTTGTGTTGTTATAATATTTGGCAAAATAAACTGCTTGAGTCTTGCCCTGGATGTGATTTGCTGCCTTTTTTGGCCCCACATGAGTGACATCACATGCAAGAATTTAGTTCATACAAATTTTAATGCCTGGAACTGCAGGACGCAACTGATTGTGTTAGACTCCTCGGATGCTTGTCGAATTTATTTTTCCTTTTTTTAGGATTTTCTGAAAGACGAAGAACTGAGATCCAAAGAGTTAGAATCCAGGATTGATAAACATATCGAGAATATGAAGGAAGCAATGGCTGCTACAGTGAATAAATATCTAGCCCCTGTTTGATTGATTTTATTATCTCAAGAATCTGGTTATTTGGAGAAAATACAATGAACAAACAGTTAATTCAGCCTTGCATCACCATTTTGCTGCAAATTAATTTAATGTTCCTACTTCAAAGTTAGAAGTGAAAATTGTATAAATATATCAGTTGTGTGTGATATACATACCAAGGAATTCAGAATTGTATTGAATATTGTGGACAGACATAACCCTTTTTGATCGATTACATATGAGAAAGCAAATCTATGAAGAAAAATTAACACTCTGATATAGAGCTGGGCAAAACCGAATCATTTGGAATTCTAATCTGATTCGGATAATTTCTTCGAATCTGATCGGATCACTAATTCCATGTAAATAGCAAATGTCCCATTTTAACTATTACAATTTGAAATTTATAGTTTATAATGTGTATTTCAAATTCACATTCCGTGTCTAAGAGCAATAACTTTCATATTTTGACGACAAAATATAACCAAATTTGACCAAATTCAATTGCATTTTATCGTTAAAAATGAAAATTCAAGTCATTCTTCACGTTTTTGTTCCTATTATTTCGAATAAATTGTGCTTCGAAATGAATTGCCCAGTCCTACATTGGTAGAAAATACTGCAAACATATGGTAATTTATATAACCTTGTATCCTGATTTTTCTGCATTTAACTCGGTTTCCCAATTATAGAGTGAAGATTTTGTTTAGTCAATGTATCAGCCAGGTGTGATAGTCATTTCGTAAAATTATCTTAATATTTCAAAGACTTCATATTGTGTCACGTTCGAACACGTTTGCTAGCTTTATTCAGTTTCAGATTTATTTATTAGTTCTTATATTTTTCTACTCTTGCATGAAAATATATTCTTCACTTAGAAAAGTGGTAATTTGTTGGCTTGGAAACCTGCATTGAAAAGAATGCAAGTTTTTTTGTGGCTCCTTAAGCGGTTTTCTTCATTGGAATACACACTAAGCAAGGTTGGAAGTAGCAGCAAAGGAGCTCGCCAACAACAATAGTACACATAGTTTATTTCGACACGAAAGGTGATTACAAGTAAAGATATCACATTACCGAGTTATCAGAAAAGCGAACAAAACTAAAAGTTCAAAAACGTTTCAGGGAATAAATTTTAAAGAGTATCACGTGTTTTCTCACCTCAAACTGAAGCGAATGGCTGAGTGAATAAATCTTGTTTTTCTCCAGGAGTCTAAAATGTTCCTGTTATTTTTTTTTCGAATGGACGAAAAGCTTCAAAACCATTGGCACTGCTATTCCGTAGCGGTATTGACAATTTTGAGCCCTTTTCTGCAGTTTACTTGCCACCGCACAAATCGAAAGAGCCATTTTAACAAAGGATATATCGTAAAACATTGCCCATTTGCAAAACTTTTCTTCTCGTCGAATTCCGTTTTCTTTGGTTGTCCGAGTAGCTGCCAGTCTGGCAAAGAGTTCCATGAAATATAAATATTGTAACTTAACTTAAGCACGGTGCAGGACAAAACTTTTATTGTAACGTTTATTAAGTTTTATCTGCCCTGGGTGATGCATTTTAGTCATTTCCTACCAACACTCTGGAATATGTTATCAATTAAATTTATTTCAGCTTTCCATGAACACAATAAATAAACTGTAACAAACAAAAATAAGTGGAAAAACAAGCAAAACCTATAAAAAGATGTGCAGGTTTACCGGTACACAGTAGAACGGGAAAGAAGAATTAGTGATTCACAAACAGGCAAACAAGAACGGCCAGTTTCGGCGATGGCCTACTGGTCAAACAAGTTGGCATCGCAGGTTGAAGATTTCAGATTCGAGTCCGGCTCGTTAATCTATGTCCACCACACATATGAGAGACGTCCTGCTGGACGCCTCGCCGGTGCACGATAGTGCACGTGAGCACTGCTTATGGCTTCCTCCATCCACCATGTCCATGCACTGGAAAAATGAGAAATATGAGAAGCCAAAAAATCTTCGCCCCGAATTCGAATTTTGAAGTATTTTGAAGCCCCACAGGCAAAAAATCTCCCCCAAATAAATAGCGCCTTTTGTATCATATGCGCAGAAGATGCGGAAGATTTTCGAAAAATGGGATTACACGGCCAAAATTGGTTAAATAAGCGTTAAATATCAAGACGAGCCAAATATTTTGGGTGTTTACCGATAACATATTTCAATTTTTTTATGTGATCATAAACTCTATCTCTCACTTGGGTAGCGGATTTGTTTAAAATGTTTTTTCAATATTTTATAGTGTTATTTTTCATGGTTTCATATCAGGGATAGAACTACTTGTTTTGTAATTGGTTGTAGTATTGTTAGAAAGACTTTATCAATCACGATTATTACCATCTGAAATGGATCAGATCTGTAAAAGATCGTTTATTGGTTATAGTTGCTTGATATGCTACAATTCTCAAGCCTTCAGTTAGCGCTTAGGTAATATATCACATTGCACACAAACATAATACGGCATACGGCAAGTTATATAAAAGCTTACATAACATAATTACGGTGATCCGTTTCCTCATTTTGCTGAGCGTTAGTAAAATTCTTTGAATTATACGCACCGTTAATTGTCCGGCGTGAGGTAGGGGAGATTCAAATTTGGCGAGGAATGACCATGTGCGAAGAAACTGCTGATACTACATCTGATCTGCTGCTTACGGTTACCTCCACTGCATTTGGAACTGAAAAATTCACAAAGCTCCCAGTTCACCCTATGGCAAAGTTGTTCTTTTTTTTATTTTTTAGGGTTTTCGAATTATGTGCTATAACCTGTCCGTGAACCTACCGGGGAGGGCTTGTACTCAACAACCGTTAGGCACGGACCTTTGTAGTGACTGTGTTCTATGTCACAGCTAACCGCGACGTGCCTTGCTAAAGGGCACGCAGGGTGGTGAAACGGCCAAGCATCGAACCATCGGCCTTTCGGACAATACGATCGCGCCTCACTTACTGAGCCACAGAGTCGGTCTTCTCTTTTTGTCTCCACTCCCCAATCGTGAGAAAGATCAACAGGTCCACCTAGCGGTATTTATTTTGTGATTACTTGAATGGAACTGCCTCACGTAATTCCGAGAAAATCCCTGTTTCATGACTTAATTTTGTGGGTTTTCCTGGACTTTTTGGGCCGAAATATCCTTCGGCATTTAGCGCTTATGTAACATCACTTCGTATGCGGGCCTATACAGTATATGTTATGTAAAGTGTTGCATAACATATTCTATTTGGCGACGCAAATTCATTTTAAAATAAGTATATGCGTTATGACGTTTTAAACTTTATTTTAGGTTTATCTACTACCGGTACCCTCCAGATTTCTATCTTTTTGTTTGTGTGTTAATTTGTATTTTTCCATTGAAGAAATAGAAATAAATTGTATTGTATTGCATAGGCACAGGACGTCTAACAGTACGGTGTCTCTATCTAAGTTATAACTTATTTGCTGTAAACAAACTGAGGGGGAAAAACGAATTCAGGACAGGGGCTGAAAAAAGGAAAGAATTCGCTTCAATTTTCCGTTTGATGAACCCAGATTTTGAGAAGAATGGGTTCCAAGGAAAAATTAATCAAGGAGTTTGTTAGCATAACAGGTAAAATAATAATTATTTTTTGTTCAAAATTGTTCTCGCGCTCACTGCTAAAGTTCATAATAATCCCTCAACAATTGAGTGAAATTTTTCATTATTAAGTCCACAACTTAGCCTAAATCCGAAAATTAGCTTTGAAAAAACTGTTGAGCAAAAATCTCAGGGTTACTCTAATTATCAAAACATTCGAAAAATACGGAACGACCTTGAAGGAAGTTGATAATCAACCGAAACGGCCTTACACTGTACAATTAAGTTGGTCTGTCCAATATCATTCTGAAATCAAAGTTTTGAGGTAACTCCAACCATTCAGTGGGATGAAAATATCAAATATACTGTATAAAAAACTATATAGTCCATAGCGCAGCCTGGCAGCGCAACAATTTTTTAATAACCAATAATAATAACGAAATAACTAATTTGTTATAAGAATGAAGTTTGGCAGGCAAGACATTGTGTTACACCTTACTGCCTCATCATTGTCTATCATCGGGTCTCATGAAGTTTGGTACCATATATTCATTTATCATAAAAATTTCCCATGTTGCAAGCGACTCATCCTAACCCGGGAGACAATACCAGGTGCTTGCAGCACTGGCACCCCCTAGTTAGGATAAGAATATTCTGCCAGTTTTTATTTTAATGACATTCGGGAATATGGTACTAAACTTCACTTGACCCTTATCATCATTGTGATGTTATTGTTGTAAGTGTTATAATCACTGATCACGAATTCTAAATTTTGACCCTGGGGAGGAAAGGTTTAAAACCCCGTTTTGAGATTAATTAGCAATAGCCAAGTATAACTAGGGGTCATTTTGTTACAATTTTCACTGTCATCGTTGCCATTTATGTAGTATTTGGTCGATTCGTTACTAATAGTGACCGAAAATCTTCAACCTGGAGCTTGTATCTGTGTGAGAGGTTGTGGTTTGTCATGGTTAGGCCATACTCTTGATTTCACTTTTCCGCAGGATAAAAATGTTATCTTATTATATTTAAGTTATCAGGTAACAGAGTATTATTTTCTATCCCCCTGGTGCCGGAGGACAGGGTGCTGGCGAAGCGTTCAGAAAACATCACCCAACCTGCAATTCCAGTTCATTATCAATAACGTATTAACTGCTACAATGTACATCCCCAGCTGGACTTGACAGCAATAAAAATGATATCTCATCCATCCTTTGCCACACCTATTTCTATTCATTCAACTAAATTTCTATTGATTATTTCATTCTAGGATCTGATCAAGGGACAGCAAAACATTTTCTAGATGCATGTTCAAACAATCTTGAGACGGCTGTGGAGATGTTTCTCGATGATAAAGCTCCTGGAGCTGCAGGTAATTTTTTTTGTGGCCATGAGGCCATTCTTTGGAGTGGATCACCCTGATCAAGGCTTTGTACCAGAGATCACTTTCAGAACGAACAGGAGTAAGAGGTGTTGAGAACGTATGATCTTTTCATTACATCTTAGCCTACCCAAGTTATTACACCCTATGTTAAGTGATGGGGATGGATTAACGAAACATGAAAACTTTTCCAGAACATTTTTTTTATTGAAATGCACTCTGAACAAGCCCAGAAATAGCGTCCAGAAGGAACCACCCAATGGCCACTCAAGAGCTAACAGCTACTCTAAGATTTAGTACATGCAACTGCACTCGGAGCGAAAATGTCCCAAACTGAACCGCTATGGTGAAGTGCAGTGAGTGGTATCTACTCTGCGCGACAGTAAAGCTACCTACTACTTCTTTAGTAGAACTTGATCTGACCCCCAATATTTAATATTGGGAATATAAATATTCAGGCAAAAACCTCCACCCCCTCTCGTTTCAAAAACAAATAAACATTATAATACACTCATAGTAATCCTTGTGTCTTATTTTGAAAGCAAGCATTAAATTAGTAGAAATCCTGGTGGCTGTTGTCATGAAAAAGGTGTAGACTGAACACTTGTAGATTATCCTGCAGGGTGGCACAATGAAAGGCATCTTTTTTCAGTCGGTGACATGGCACCCCCTTGCCATGCTAACTACACTATTATTGGTACTTGATGTTTTCGTTTGACCCCCCGGAGCAAAACAGATTTGACTATCCAATTTTGTTTAAAAAAATGATTTGATGTAATTCAAGAATCACGTCATCCCCAATCTACGAATTAAAAAATTTATATTATTTAAGGTAACGTCAGAACTAGATGTTGTCAGAAACAAATTTTTTTTTCAACTCGAATAATTTCATTTCAACAAATTTCAATCCAATTGAATATTGAAGTTGTAGTTTTTTATTAATAAACAAACGAAGAAGTTCATTCAAAATATTTTCTTATATTTTCTGAAAAATTATACATTTTTGATTCTGTAGATTTTGAAGCACTCGAAAGAATTTTGAAAAATGAAATTGAATAATTGATCAATTCGTGAATGACGGACCAAATCAAACATTTTGAAAAGCCCTATTTAATCAGAAATTGAAATTTGTCAAGCATGAGCCACAGATAGACAGGTGGTGACGATGTGATCCATCAATAACCATGTTTTTCGTTTAGAATGCGGTTACTACATTGTGTCGTAACTCTTTGCTATTAAGTGGTCGTTAGTCAGTTCCTTCTGGGGCACTGCTTATGGCTTTACTCAGAGTGAATTTTTAATAAAAAAAAAATTAATATTTATCAAAGTTGTTTGAACAATTTTTCCCTAACCAGAAGAACATGGTGGCTCATGATGGGCGAACCTTATTTTTCGTGCCCAGTTTGCTCGACCGGTGTATAGATTAGTAGATGGTTTTACCATTGCCCATGGCAGATACCACTCACTGCACTTCACCATGACCATTCAGTTTCGTTAAGGATGTTTCCCGTTTAAAGTGCAGTTGCTGGTGCAATATCTGTTAGTAGTTTTTTGCTATTGAGTGGCCGTTGATTGGTTCTCTTTTTGGAGCTGCTTCGGCCTTGCTCAGAGTGAATTTCAATAATAAAAAGAACATGCTTTGAGCTTCGCATCACTAACGTCCTTGCTTAGAATCCTATCTGGGATGATTACATTGGAAAGGATTGCTGGACACCTTGCCACCTTGCTTGGTGGTTCATGTAATAGATGGTAACTGTTTCTTTCAGAAACCAAAAAATCAAGGTTGAATACATTACCTCGACTTGGAAGTGGTATCTGCATGAGATGTCATGATTCGCTTTAGGGTCAAGCAATATTATCAAGTTTCCTCCCCAGCAGGATAATAATGAAATCCTGTCCTTAAATTGCTTCAACTTTGCTATATCTTTTTCAGCCAATACCGGCACGTCAGCTCCAGCTATTCCTGCAGAAGATGAAGTGCGAGCACCAATCCCACAAACTTCTGGTAAGCCACCACAAATGGTAGATTAAATTTCATCTATAATTATATTGAAGGCTTGATCATGCTGGAATGGGCAATGATGATAAATTTGCTACTTCTGAAGTTTTTGATGTGAATTTTGACCCTCTGAGAAGTGCTGAGCCCAACAATTTGTTATCTATTTTGTGAATTTTGTAGAATGGTCTGGTTGCCTTGGTTAAAAATCTTTGAATGCTGGTTTTTTGGTTTCGAAGCACTGAATTTACGTATTTTTTATTGAAATTTACTCTTGAGCAAGGTCGGAAGCGGGGCCTAAAAGGAACGGACTAATGGCCACTCAATGAAGTACCAGGTGCAGTGAGGGGTATCTGCCCTGGGCGACGGTAAAACCATCTACCACTTCTTTGTTTCCTTCTAGTCGCCTCTTACAACAATCTTGAAATACGTTAGGACTATTCTGAAGCATGCACCTACAGGTCTGGTTATGTAGATCCACCTTGTAGGGCTTTAGAATTACCATAATGTATTTCCTGTGTGTAAGGGGCGACTAAAAAGTAACTGAAAGGGAAATCGTTCCACCACACGCACTGCAGCTACTGTTCTATGCAGTAAATCATATCGGTTAAGTGTTGTTTAGGATGTTTTTTCTAGTACAGTTGCTGGTTCTACATTTTATAATATCTTTTAGCCATATTTTTTTTCTTTTATTGAATATCACTCTGATCAAGGCTGGTAAAGTGCTAAAAGAAACTAACGACCACTTAATGGAAATACGCCAGGACTATTATAAAGTGTTTAAGACCCAGGATTTTTTTTTTCATAGCCACTTCTTATAGTGGATCACCCTGTCCAAGGTCCTGTAACTGCGGCCACTTATAGACGGACAGGGTTACAACTACTGGAAAGATATGATCTTTTCTTGTTCGGCTTAGTCTACCCAAGTTGTTACACCCTGGGTTGAGTGGTGGGCATGGATGATTGAGCCGGACTCGCTGGTGCTCGAACCCGAGATATTCAACCTGCAATGCCAACATGTTTAACCACTAGGCCATCGCGCCCACTATTATTTACTATTTATTATTATTTACTATTACCAAATTCGATTTTATTCTCAGGTGTGTTAGTCGATGATCCCCATTACTTGATAACCTCACGAGACCGATGGAGTTCAAGACGACGTCCCAGATCTGTGTTTGATGGTTTCAGAGATTTTAAAGCAGAGATGTGTAAGTATGGGAGGGTTTTAGTAATCTGGATCAATTTTTTCAACCGATTCTGTCACTGATAATATCGCCACACGAACTGCAAAGCAAAAACCTCCTACAATATTCAATAAATATAATCAAAAGATTGATTATTTTTAGAGAAAATACTGAGGTCAGAAGGGTCTGAAAATCATTTGGCAGAAACTTAACGAACATTTTAATCTATTGCAAATTGTTCAATGATTTTTTGTTCACAAAAATATCATTTTCTCATTCCACAGAAATATAAGTTTATTGTAAGTCACCACTTCAATCTTGTCTGTAGAAGTTAGACTATGTTCTAACGAAAACTTATATTTCTGTGGAATTAGAACATGATATATTTGTATATATGCTGGATATTATCTCATTCGTGTATCCTTGTGAATTCTCTCACACACAGATCCAGGATTTTAAGGAAACAAGGAGGAGGGATAAGTAGTTCATTGCAAGATATCAACGAATCGTGATTTTTTGTTTGTTTTTGGTTGAGTTATACCCGCTAATATTCTACCAGTTTTGTTAAATTTGCAGGTTACCTGAAAGTATTCTGATTAGGGCTGGGCAATTCGATTCGGTGATTCGAATTGATTCGCGGTTTATTCGAACCAATCGTGAATCGTTTATAGGAACAAAAACTTGATAAATGAACTAGGATTTTCATTTTAACGTCAAATTGTAATCGATTTTGGTCAAATTTGACCAAAATCGATTATATTTCGTCGTTAAAAATGAAAATCCTTGCTCTTAATGTGAATTGAAAATACACTGTAACTATGAATTTCTTCATTTTCATGATGGAGACAAGTTATAATAGTAAAAATGGGATATTTGTCACATACATAGAATTAGTGATTCGATCCATTTCGAATCAGATTGGAATGATATGATTCGCTTTTGCCCAGCCCTAATTCTGATACAAATAGACATCAATGTGTCAAATGCTTTCCATTATGTAATGGAGCTATTTACTGTATTTCAGCTCAACAAGAAGCACTTCTATCTTCCGATCCGAGTATGAATCGCAGATTAAAACGACTTGAAGATCTCTTTCGCCCTCCTCTGGAATTAATGCATAAAGGAACACTAGAAACCGTGAGCATCATTTTATATTTTCACATTTTTACTCTTAAAATTCTAGCTTAGTCTTTAAAAGATTAACTGGCCATTAGACCCTCAACTGCTCTGTCCTAGCGTATTTCCTGCTTTTCTTAAGAGGCCAACAAAAGGAAGCAAAGAAATGGTAGATTGTTCTACCATCACCCAGGGCAGATACCACTTGTTGTACTTATCATGGCAGTTCAGTTCCGTTCGGGATATTTTACGTTTAGAGTGTTGCTGGTACTACATCTTTCAGTACTTCTCTGCTGTTAAGTGGTCGTTAGTTGGTTCCTTTCTGTCACTGCACCTTGCTCAGAGTGAATTTTAATAAGAAAATGAAATCCCTGGGTAGGACTATGGCATAGTCAATTAATAATATAGAACCAGTTCCTTTTACTACTGCAATAATGTGATGATAATATTTGATTCTCATATTATTTTGGAACCAGGGAGTATGGCTCAAACATGTGGACCAAATGATAATCCTCATTCACTCATAGGTTCCCACGCATACCTAAATTACCATGCCGTGCCACTAGTCTATCAAGCTGGGGTGACGGTTAGCTCAATTGGGAACACGCTTCGGGCTACGCATCTCTGATCGTCATGACGCAGGTTCGAATCCTGTGAGGTATGATGATTATATGCGAGAGCTCTGTGCTGGACGCCTCGCCGGTGCATGGTGGTTCACATAAGCGCCGCTTACGGCTTCCTACACCAACCAGGAACATGCACAGGAAAAATGATAAATACGATAATCAAAAACCTTCGCCTTGCTTCAGAACTGGTATCTGCACGAGAAGTCTTGGTTCACCATATGGTTAAGCTGTATTCTCGGCTTTCCTCTCCCGCAGGATAAAAAGGATGTCCTATCGTATAAAGTTCTATCATTAATTTTTGACCTCTTCCTCAGGCACGTGAAGCAGGAAGTCAGTTGCACAAATGGTTAATGATCAATGTGCAGAACAATCAGGAATTCTCATGCCAAGTATTAAATCGAGATGTTTGGAGCAAAGCCAATGTACAAAGTTTGATAAAAAAGCATTTCATATTTTGGCAGGTACCGTTATCGTTTTTACCTCTAATAAGGTTCGGAGTAACGCTTTCTTTATGTTATTAGTTTTTAAGTCCCTATTTTATCTCTAGCTTCTAGTAGCCAGACCTCCCTGGACTTGAATTTTCCTTTTAGCTTAGTCCTTGTGGGGAGGCAAAGTCGGTTGTTCTAGCGTGCGACAGAGTTTGGCACCAAGGTCTGTTGCAGAAAATTCAATCGTATGGGAGATCTGGTCTAGTTTTTTCAATTTTCGAATCTTATCCATTCGCATGATTAATGTTGTTTTGGACGGACAATGTTCAGGAACTTATTCCATTTCATGGGGTGTCCATCAGGGATCGATTCCTGGTCTTTTTTAAATGAAAGATTGACAAATTTTGTGCTCATGTTTTTGGGATGGGATCAATGTCAATACCAATATGTTATCAGCTGAAATTTGTTGTCTTCTTGTGAATTTTGTACCTTGGTAAACTGATATATCGGCCTAATTTTGCTGTTTACCGATATATCAGCAGATATAAACGTGCGCGATTCTTTTAAAATGGCGAGTTTCTTGTTCAAATGACAAAATTTTTCGCTCTCACATTGAGAGAATCCCCAGGAAATGTCATTTGCGCGAGATGAAATATTATTCCTTCTGCAAAACATGTCTACAAACTCATAAAAAAGGTTGGTAGATAGATAAAATATCGGTTATCGATGGTCTAAAATGTCAAAATATTGGTATCGATATCGGTTGCAAAAAAGCAATATCAGTCGGGCTCTAGTGCTTTAACATGTTAAGCTACAACTATCCTCTTACTATTCAGGTTTACAGCGACAGTACAGAGGGAGAGAGATTCACAACCTTTTATCCTGTCCCTAGGTGGCCTCATGTATCGATTTTGGACCCTCGGACTGGGGAGCAACTAGCAGTTTGGAATGAAATCAACATAAATAATATCGAAGGAAAAGGTAATTTTTAGTTTTACTGCATTGAAGCCTGGCAGAAAGTCAACTGCTAGACCAAATATTTAATTGTATATTAGATTCAATTGAGTAGTAAGAGAATTTGCAAAATTTTTCTGAGTAAATAAAAACCTATTTCTCTTTATGCTATTGGTCTGGGGGACGTGGACTAACTACTTATCCTTCCTCTGTGCCTTTGTGTTTGCGGATCCGTATGCAGTACATGCACGGATACAGTAGCAAGAGTAATTATGACTAACTAGAGAGGTTCAAAGTCTTGCTTCACACTTACACAAATGTATTCCTGTAACATTTCGCCTGACCAAAGTCAGACTTCTTCAGACAAGCAATTTAAAATATTACAGAAATAAATAAATAAGAAACAGAAGCAAGACTTTGAACCTCTCTATTTTTCTTTAGTTGCAGAATTCCTCGCTGACCATGGCTCAATAGCAGATGATGAAGATAGTGGACCTCCATCCAAGAAGACGAAGGTATATTTATAGGCGATAGCATCTCAAATTTTTTTGTTCTCACTGCTTTGGTTGGATCCTGGTTGGTAAACCGTTGGGAGTACGACTCTCGAGCTTCAAGCTACGCATCTCTGATCGCCCTGATATGGGTTCGGATCGCATATGGAATTATGATTATATGCGAGAGGTCTACTACTGAATGCCTTGCCAATGAACGGTGGTTCACGTGAGCATCGTTTATGGTTTCCTCCTCCAACCAGGTTCATGCACAGACCTTGCTGCCAGACAGAGTGGGATTATATGCGTATTATGCTTTTTTTTGATAGCCACTTCTTGGAGTGGATCATCCTGTACAACGTCCTGTAAAACAGCGGCCACTTATCGACGGACAGGGTTATAATTGCTGGAAAGATATGATTTTTTTGTGTTCCACTTAGCCTACCCAAGTTATTACACCCTAGTTTGAGTGGTGGGCATCGATAAGCGAGCCGAACTTGCTGGGGCTCGAACGTGAGATCTTCAACCTGCGGTGCCAACATGTTTAACCACTAGGCCATCGCGCCCGTAGGAACGAATGATTGTACTTTCGAACGAACTGTCTGTGTTACCCGCTTCCTATATATTCTTCTGATGGAAGGTAGGGACAAAATGGAATGTCTTTTGATTTCAGAATCGAATCAAATATTTTTCCCAAATCGAATCGAATATTCGAATCAGAAGTCATATAATATACAAACAAAAGCATCTTTTCATCAGCTTAAAAGATACTGGAAAATTTAGGCCTTTTATGAAAAAATGTAAAATTATATTCTTGGTTTTATCGAATTGTTGCTGAAATCGAATCGAATAATTTACGATTCAAATATTCCGAATCATATCGAGTATTTTGGAAAGTCCTACTGGAAGGAATTTTCTTTAGTATCTGAGTAGCAGAGTAGCTGGCAATATTAGTAGCTGAAGGATATTATTAATATTAAATAAGGTTTTATAATTTCAGCGCGATCATTCCGTGATAGACGATTCAGAGGATAAGCAATTAGCCGCAGCGATTGCAGCATCTTTAGCGGAAAACAAAACTCCGACCACTACCCAATCTGACTCCGACATCGACAATGATGATGATTTTCTAGTTTCTAATGAAAGCAGCGACAACGTTAGTGAATTCGACGGCTCATCTGGTGAAGATATGTTCGATTCGGGCGGCAAAGGTGTAAAAAAGGGAGGAAAAATGCCCAAAAAAGTTACCGAAAATGGGGACAAAGAAAAAATGTCAATTTTGGAAACAAAAGTTGTTGAAAAATACTTTTCTAGCGAAAATGGTGAAAAATTTACAGAAAAAAGCCAAAAACTGCCAGAAAATACTACAAATAACTATAGCAACCATAAAGACTCAGCCGATTCCACATCAAAAACACAATCATCAAAAAATTCAAAACAAAAAACATACAAAAAGGTAAATTCAAGGTTAAAGGTCGGGTCTGTGGAAAACGGCAAAGACTTGAGCAAATTAACTAACGATATTTATGCTTGCGATTTAACACCATCATCATCAACAAAAAATTCTTCCAAAGTCTCGAAAAAATCGAAGCAAAAAACTGTTGAAAAAGATGAAAATTCAATAAAAATGAATGATTCACAAAACGATATAGATGTTTGTCGGATCATGGTTCGGTTTCCTGACGGTTCACGGGAGGAAATCAAGCTTGCGTCAAATTTAACTGTCAAGGTGAGTTATTTCAACGACATTCCTAGACGATGCCTGAATATAATAATGTGCATTGAGTGGTATCTGCACTGGGCGATACAAAAATCTTCTTCCACTCCTTTGTTATTTTTTCGTCACCTTCTACTCACTCTGTATTACCCAATCAAAAACTTTATTTTGTCAAGTATGAGCCACAGATGGACCCCGTGTCATCGACGCAATCTATCGGTGACATACGTCGTTGGTTGGCGAAGGTTGTTCCGACAAAATTTTTATTGCTGTGCTCATCCTGATGTGAATGTTGAGCGCGTATTAACGATGCCAGGACCTTTTTAAACCAAGATTTTTCCCCTGCGATCAGGGGTGGCCAAATTCGAATATCTTATTATTTCTGAATCGAATCATATAATTTTCCTGAATCGATTCGAAGTCGTATAATAAACAAACAAAGACATTCTTTTTTCAGCTTGTAACTCAGGTGAAAGTTCACACTTACGCATGAAAAAAGTTTTAAATTATGATTTTGTGGATTTTGAATTATTGCAGAAATCGAATCGAATAATTTATGATTCGAATATTTTGAATCAAATATTCTAGACAGTTCTACCTGCGATGCTAATATATAGCAGTGTTGATGAAAGTTTTTTCTGCGGTTTTGCAACATTCGAGTACTAAAAAAATCTTCTCCACCTAATGTATATGGGGTAACTTTAAGCTTTTTGGATTGAATATTCTTGTGATGATTTGATGATCCGTTCAGTGTATGAAAAGCTGATATTTTTCCATTTCACCAAAGGATTTAGGCCAGATAAACCGCCATCAATTTTCATGAGAATTGGCACTTTGAAAAATGTGTTTTTCTATCCCTGAATACAATGGCGTCATCTTTAAATTTCAAACAGTGACGTTAGTCTGGTTATTTGGAGTGTTTTGTATGAGCGTGATTTAAAATTGAGCGTAGATTAAATATTAACTTCGAGTTTTTTTCAGGATTTATCTTCACAATTGCGAACACGAGGATACCCTCCAGAAGACTACGATGTAGAAACTCATTTTCCACGCAAAAGTATATTTTCGTCCGGTCAAGACTGTTCGTTAAAAGACGCGGGATTATTTCCAAGAGCTGCTGTCTTTGTGCACGAGATAGATGGCTAGAATCTTAACGGCAAAAGACTGCATGGGATAGGGATAGTATTGCATTTTTATCCCAGGAGAGGAAAGGCTGGAAGTATGGCCACTATGTGAACCACCAAGCACCCTTCGAGGTGTCGAGCAGACTTCATGTTCGACAATTCAGTAAAGAGTCGCTCGCGGGTTTTAAAATTTGATCGGTTACCGAGAAGTGCAGTAGAGACCTATCGTGATTTCATGGAACGTGGTGATATTCGCCAAACAAGTCTTTTAGAGCTTTTACCAGTTACTTGTTTGTCTCTCTGTCCAATGAATGATCATCTATGTATGAGGGAGTATAATCAGGCTTTCACAGTTTTAGTATGAGTCACTGATGGATCTCGTCAAACACCAAATGTGTTTGCCGAATAGCAATCGAAATGTGTCGACTTAGAATGTACTCATGCACTATCATTCCAATTTGTCATAGCTTTTTATCAATATTTAGGTCAAGTTTTGATGGCTTCATGAGATTATATCTTATGGCCTAGCAGCTAACATGTTGGCATTGCAGGTTGAAGATCTCTGGTTCGAGTCATGGCTCGTTAATCCAATGAGTATAACTACCTGGGTAGGCTAAACTGAACCGGAAAGATCATACCTTCCTAACAACTCTAACCCTGTTCGTGTATAGGTAGCGGCTTGTACATGGCCTTGATCGGGGTGATCCTCCAAGTAGTAGCCATAATATTAAAAAAAATGCCACCAAATATAAGAGCAATTTGCGCTACTGAAATAGAACTAGAATTAGACTATATTTCGACAGCTTGTGATACCTCGTACTGGTTAAAACAGTGCCCACTTATCACACTATTTCCTTGTCAGGCTTTCATAATTCGCACCTATGAACCAGGGATGCTGTTTTTAAATTCAAGGAACAAATGCATGTCCAATTAGAATATACTTTTTGTAAATTAATACTGTTTGATCTTGTGGTTTATGGAGCGATAGATCAATGAAACCGGATAACTTCTGACTTCGCGAATGAGGTATCAACACGTGACATTCAGGACAACCCCTCAATGAGTTTGGATATTTCATTGCGAGTTTCTGTTTGTTTAATTTTCTTGTTTCGTAAGTCGTAGTGTTGCAAAGGATTTATACAAACTTTTGATAAACCTGTGTGCTTATATCCTTGGGTTAAGTAGTTTGGGACCTTATATCTGCACGAGACCTCGTGATTTGATGTATGTTCAGGGCGTATTCTCGGCTCCCGCTCCCGCAGGATAAAAATATAATTCTATGCTATCCACAGCTTAATCCGAATGTCATTATAAATTGTTATACCAATGTTTTTTGTACTATTTTAGGTCAGGAAATCTTTTTTTTTCAAAAAGAGTGCTTCATTAAAGAAGTGAATTTTTGCCTGTACCTCTCATTGTGACATCACAATTTAATTTTTTTTTAAATGTTGACCCTGTTTCAGAGATTCAGAATACGACGCTGACGGACTGCGTGAAAAGCCTTTCAACCCCCGACCCCACCCCCCTTTCCCCTCTTCATCAACAAAATTCAAAACATCAAACTTTCATTACGATAGACGTGTTTTTTTAGATAAATTCTACTATATTGATTTCTACACTTCGCATAAACACACTAATAAATACAAACATTAGGGAGACGTTACTTTTTTTTATCAAAATCCGCTCCATCCGAAGATGAACACCCCTATTTATGAGTTTCACGCCATTGGGGACATTCATCTAAACATTAAATTTCGGACTGAAAGGAAGATCTGGTTTTCAAATAATAAAAGC